>PVKZ01002099.1:0-265365 GCA_004027375.1 Macroglossus sobrinus
GTCAGCAAGCATTTCTTTTCATTTCTACGTTGCTCTGATATCCCGAGCCATGATCAATATATCCAAATGCACATGTTAAAAGATTCCTGCATTCTGCCTTAAGTTATTCTCTGATGCCTTTTGGGAAGTAAACAGGTAGAAAAATAGATGGTATTTCTATACCAAAAACTAGTAGAGAGATAATTTCAGAGGTTAGTAGCATTTTGGGAGAATTGTTTAATACATGTCCACCTTTTAAAATATTTTATATATTTTTCAGTTACAGGTCAGTCTTTATCTAATATCCAAGGTGACATTACAAGGGAGTAGATGAAACAGACCATAAAAATAGGCTTTTTAAAATGAAGAAGGTCCAGTATTGGGGACGAAGTTTATTAACATTGTTGAGAGAAGTCCACGGTGGGTCCGAAGCACGTGCATTTTGCTGTATAGTCAACATGTTGGTCTATTCTGAGAAGCCAGGATTCCACATTTTTAAAAATTACGTTGTTTAAACTACACATTCAGAAATTTGAAAATTAGCGTTGACATGTAGGTGTCTTTTAACCGTCCATATCTAGCACCTTCAGCGTTGTTAGATTTCTCATTGGGTTTCCTTACAAGCAATGCTCTCAACCCGCCTCCCCAGGTGACAAGCAACAGCTTGATAACTGTCTGTCAGCTTCCTTCTCCCGGGTTCTCTCTGGGTCGGCATCTTGGCGTCCTTCTGATCTGGTGGATGTCTAAGAGGCTTAGCAGGTGCCACACTGAACTCGTGAACATTGCATCTTCCATCTGTAACCCTTCACCTTCGGGCTTCCTTGTTTTCTCAAACGTCGCATTCAGCCCGTCAGCCAGTACTGATGACCCTGCCTACTGAGAAAAATTCTAAGTTCAAGCGCTTCTCACCACCTCCACAGCCACCACACTCTCTTACGCCTTCATCTTATGGGCAAATTGTGCCACTTCCTTATTTAACAGCCTCCAAGGAATGCCCATCCATCTTTCTCACTTTAGATTCTAAAGGATCTTCACCAGCCGAGTGTCACTTCCACAGAAACAGAGGTGGCAATTATTTGGTTATTGTTGCAGCCTCAATGTTTAGCATAAGTGCCCAGCACATAGTAGGATCTCAGTAAGCCCAGCGCATAGTAGGATCTCAGTAAGCCCTTCTGAATTGAATGAATGTGTGAGTGAATATGAATGAGTGTTTCCATGGGGTCCAGTGGGATCATCAAGAAGAGCCTCAGCATGAAAAGTCCAGCCTTCCCTTTCCCAAAAGGAAACTTCTGTCTCACTGCAATATCTGAGTAGGATTAACATTAACTAAATTATCCACAGAAATTTAAATTGTGTTTGTTCTCCCAAATGGACAGTCCCGTCTTACACCTGTGGTTGGCTGTTAGTCCCAGGTGGGCAGTGAGAGCATCTCTGTTTGAAGTTGGGTTTCCCGCATCAGGTGGAAGATGGAGGTTGTTCCGACTTGGTGAGACTTCTAAGTGAGGAACAGACAGAAACTCTGTCCCTGTCCCCACATCACCCATGCACCTGGTCCTATTCTGAGTTCCAGGGAGCTGATTAAAAGGTGAGGAGTGGAGGAAAGAGGTAAGAATTCCAGAGAAAGCTGTTCTGTAGAGTTATGAAAGATTCCGTGAGAGGTTAACTGGGGGCAGGAAGACGCCTTTTCTTTTAAGTCTTTCAATTTTTCTTTCAAAAGTAAACATAGGAGAAAAAGAGGCAAAGGTTGGTAAATAATGCAGAATTAGCTCTTCATTTTTTATTTTTTAATAAATATTTCAAACCTCATATTTTTCTGTTATGATATCTATCTATCTATCATCTATCTACTATCTATCTATCTATCTATCTATCTATCTATCTATCATCTCTATCTACCTATCATCTATCTATCTATCTATCAATCATCTATCTATCTATCTATCTGTCATCTCTATCTATCATCTATCTATCATCTATCTATCATCTATCTATCTATCTATCTATCTATCATCTATCTATCTATCATCTATCTATCATCTATCTATCTATCATCTATCTATCATCTATCTATTATCTATCTATCTATCATCTATCTATCATCTCTCTATCTATCATCTATCTATCTATCATCTCTCTATCTATCATCTATCTATCATCTATCTATCTATCATCTATCTATCTATCATCTCTCTATCTATCATCTATCTATCTATCATCTATCTATCTATCATCTATCTATCTATCTATCTATCTATCAATCATCTCTCTTTCTCTTTTAATTGGTTGGGCAACACCGGTTAATATTACTCAGGGTAAAGCCTTTTACAGCTAAAAATGATGAGTGCCTCGGTCAATAGCAAGCCTTGAAGCTACTACTCTGTTTGTGGCTTATGAAAAATTAGTTGGGATGCCAAACAAAACACCCAGACATGTCTCTGATAGAGATGAGGATTAAACACGCAAGGTCTAAAAAAAAAAAAGAAGAAGAAGAAGAAAAAGAATAGAAAAGTGTGTTTTCTTTTGCCTAAGTCGTGGTTTTCAGTATTGTAACTTCGTAGTGTCTCATAATATCACTAAATAAATGGCAGCCCATCCCTCTCTCGTGCCGCCATGCTGCATCTTTCATAAAAGACTCACTGCTGTTAAAATGGATGGTTTCCTATAAATAGCTTACTTGCCGTCCATGTTCATATTAAACTTGGAAAAGGTCTGACTAATTTCTCTTTTTTTTTTGCTGGCTGGCCAGATGTTTTATGACAAATAGACACAGTTAGTCTCTGTAATCACCCACTAAGTACGACAATTTAGCAGCCAGGCAGTGGGCCATGGTCTCTAAGCCATGATACTCGCAGAGAGCAATTTCTGGTAAGAGTTGAAACGCCTTCCCATGTTACCAGTTTTCATTTTTATTCCCCTCAGTGCTCCTTCTACACATCCATTAGATTTGTCAGTCATCAAGTTTTGGGTCAAATAATAATAATTCGTGTATGAATTAAATTTTAATCATTGGCTCTAAAAATACTGGTGAATTACTCACACGGATAGTTTAATATCCACTTCTAGGCTTGCACACATTCAGGAGGAAAATAAGCTGCAATTATTGTATGCTCACAAATATCAGCGTGCACATGGCACACTGATCCCGACAGCCTCTGCCTTGAGAGTGTCGCTGCTGCCTTGTCTCTGGGAAGTGTGGGAAATGACACTGATTCCACCACGTGTCCCCTCTCTCCTGCTCCCCTCCACCCGCCCCTGCTCACACTAGCCGTTCTCAGTTTCTTGGCTGCCTAAGCCAGCCCATTTTGGGGGTGTGTTGGCACCCTCACAGCAAAAGGTGCCTGGGGAGAACAAGGTTGGTTGAGGCTGTTGGGGTGCGGCTGTTCCCCTGGCTTCTTCACTCTGTGGTGACTATAGATAGCTTGGCTCTGGGGTATGGCCTGGCCTGGTGACCTTGGATGACCTCTGAGGAACCGGGAGGGGACCGGCATCTTCCTTTGTCCCCTTGGCGCTGCTGTGCGACATTTTATTTGCACACTCAAAATGATTTGAACATTATGTTTCTTAGTCTCCGATTATACCCAGTTGAAACACAAATTTGGGATGATTTGGCATGGCTGGGTTTCGGGAAAAACAGATCTTTCTGGAAGCATCCCAGCTTAGTGGACAGACGGTGGCTGCTGTGCCCGGGAGGCCGGCTCCTCATTCTTGACACGGACACTGGGGCAAGGTGCCACCACTCAGGGTTCCATCTCCTGGGGGCTGGGGAGAGTGGATGGCTTATGGGTCATCTGTCCACTTCACCTGGCCACCTCCTGCTGGTCTGGACCATGTCCTGAGCCCCTGACGGAAACCTGAGACAGATTTGCATGAGCTGAGACACTGATTTACATTTCGTGGTAAATCAGTTGTTACTACGGACATGTCTGCTTTGCAGCCATTTATTCAAGCAGGTGTACTGAGGCAGGTACGTAGAACCAAGAGACAGTTTGGTGTGACTGTGGGTATGTGCACACTGGAGTGGGTTCACCTGGTTCTGAACAGCTGAGCTATGTCACGACGGCTGAGGGGCTGTGAGTATGCCACTCGACATCGCTGAGCCTCGCTTTTCTCACCTGTAAAATGGAGACAATAACATTAAATTTGATGTTTACTGGGCACCCAGCACAGCTTTGGGCCCATGGAAGACAGGGGTCTGTGACTGTCGTGGAGCCTGCCGGGGTCCTCAGCAGAACAGGCTCCTGGGGACCACAACGGCACGGCTGATGATGGTACTGATGTCCCGTCCTTCTTGTCCTTAGCCATCTCCTGTTGTCTCAGCCAAGCTCATCTCCCAAGTAGTCGTTCCTCTGTAGTTACTCTCCATTTTTTGCTACAGGCTTTTACTTGGATTCTTGGACCCTCCCATCATAGTTGTCCGATGGCTGTTTTTGTGGGAGGTGGAGGCTGACGTCTCCTACTCCATCATCTTGCCTGCATCACTCCTGAATGATCTTCACAATGGCAGTTGTCTATTGGTCTGCTACCCTGGCCATATCTAATTAATAACAAACCTATTAAAACGCCATGGTCTTATAGAATTGATGCAAAAAGGCAGCCTTTCATCTTTTTGTGGCATTTTGACACAAAACTATTTTTCCTCTGTACATAGAGGTTGACAATTAAATATCTAAAAGAGCTTATGGGTAATATATGTCTCTTCTGTCCCCTAGGGTGGGCATTAGACCAAGGTCTAGCATTTCATTTTACTCTGTATTTCACAGAAGCCAGAGTTTACTTTGAAGTAGACATGACAATTGGCAAAAAAAAAAAAGAAGAAAAAAAGAAAAAAAGAAAGAAAGAAACCCGGAAGCTGCCTAGTGTCCAGCCTTCCTTATTCTCTCTTCATAATAACTGTTATGTCACATTGAGTCCTTCCAACACCGCTGAGAAATCTGGGCCCTACATGACTATTTCTGGGGGAAGCACAAATTTAACTCTCCTCTGTCTGAGTTAAAAGTTTGAATATTGATATGACAGTAAAATGATAGACGTGCCTTAGATGAACCAAGAGCCAGTTCAGGAGATAAGAAAGTCTTTCATATTCGGGGCTGCTGACAGAGTGATTTATATTTCCATGGCTGAAGCGATTTCCTCCCAACCAAAGCCAGAGCCAGCTAGCTTTCTGATAGTTACATTTTTTTCTTTAAAGAATTGCCATAATACAGGAGTTTTTCATAATATAGCTAATAGTACCCGATGATGGCGGTAGGTTTTACATTTGATATTTTCTCTGGTATCATCAACTCCTTTCTTCCTCAAAGTTGTTTCTTAAAGTTGAACTATAATGATATGTCCAGGTTACTATATGTGTAAATTTATTTTTGTGTTTAAATTATTCCAAAGAGATTGGCTAATTGAAAGCTTTTGTTTTTCTTTTTTTCTTTTCTTTTTTAAAAATTTTAATACAGTTCTTACCAGAAAAATTTATTTATGAGATTTTTCATCATATTCAATGTCCATAGGTTTTCTAGTTTTTTTTTTTTTTTTTTTTTTTACAGCTGGTGGGAACAGGTATATGTATAGTTAATTCACAGCAGGAGACTTTTTTTGCATGGCACAAAGGCAGATCAAGGTGACCACAAAGGGTCACAATTGCTGGTGGGACATCGAAGGCCAGATTACTTGGGTTTTAAGTCTGGATCTATATTGAACCAGCCATGTGGCCTTGGGCGTGGTTTGGGGTTGACTGGGCTTCAATCAACTTAGTCGGTATTGAAAATACATGTCTGTTTGTCCATTTGTTATTTTTCTAGGAAGATACAATAAGTTCTCAACAGAGGAAAGTTATGGTAGCCCAGCACTGCTTCAAATACTATTGAATTATTATTGTTACAAAATTTGAAGCCTATTAAAATTTTCTTATTTTCTTTGTGACTTTGCAGCATGTGTCTTAAGAAAAGGCAGAGAGATTCTTCTTTTTAAAAGAAAATGTCAGAGCAAGATTACCTTGAAGTCAATTTAGGCAGTACATTAAAAGCTAAAAGAATATTCTACTTAAAATAAAAATCAATATAACAATGAGAACCCTAGGTCCCATTCACTGACTAGGCATCATTGTCAGTATAGTTTATCTGTGATCACATTGGAACCAGGTTTTAAACCCAGGCTGTCTAACTCTATTCAGCAAATATGTATTGATGACACATTTTCCTTGAGTCTTAGAAATTCCCATTTGCCCTCATATATATGGGGGAAATAAAAGACAATTTTGATATATAGATTTACCCTCAGGGTTATCAAGGACTTTAGAATCTGACATGCATAATGCTGTTTTGCATTAAATTAATAAAATTGTACGTGCATTTTCTTTATCAGCTCGCAAGACGCATACCGTCCAGTGTGTAATCATAGTGTTAGAATATCAGATCATATCACTTTAACTTGAAATAGCAAGTTCAAATTGAGTAATCTGTTACTTAAATTTGGATGGCCCGTTGGATTCTTAGTGAAATGATGAAAAGAAGAGACCTCAACGGTGGACACTTTGATGGCTGTGAAAAAACAAATGAGGGGCCTTTGGTTGGTCATGACCGGTGTATTTATACTGTGGGGGACCCTAGGTACCAGGGACCTTAAGCCCTTGAGAGGATGAGAGGGTAAGAGGCACCATAACGAGTATTTACTTAGGCGTAGCAAAATTCCTACACTTTTTTCAAAGAGTTTTCTAGGGCATTGCTTCTGACTTAGATATTATAAAGTGAGAGTAAAGGATTTTTATGATGGAGAGACAACTTAAAAATGTTGGAAATCGCAACTAATTTCTGCTTACTTCTTATTATAATTTTCCTATTGAGAGATTATATACCCTTTTCAATTAATGTTGGTTGAAATTCATTATTAAAATATGTAACCGTCTAAGCCAGAGGCTGTGATGTTTTCTGAGAAAAGCAAAAAAGAAACTACATATTATCGAAATATAGGTTAGCCAAGCAGTATGGGTTTTTCTCATTTTCTCTTCCCTGTGTCCTAGTGGGGATTGATATCGGCAAACAGACTACGTAAGCTTGTTTAGCAGGAAACAAGTTTGACATCAAACAGTGCTAATGTAAAAACTTTCAGAAAATATTATGCTCCAGATTTCCCAGTGATCACACAACTATTTGCAAATATTCAATCTGTTGAAAGCAATGGAAATTATTATTTTGAGCATTTCCTTAGACACTTGATTTCCTGATAGTATCGGGACTTTTGAGAGAATACCAAATATAGACGAAGAATAGTGTGATTTCAATGATTTATCAAGACCTTTGTTTCAGAGATAGTCAAATGACCTTTTTTATTTTTGGCAAGTAAATACTTCATGATGTGGTTAAAAATAAGTATTGGAAAATACTGATTACTATAGGATTTAGAATGCAAATGACACCCAAGGCCATAATGGATGGGCTTGGCTTTCCAGTTGTTATTTCATAGGATTTTTCATTTCCATCTGTCAGGTGCCATTCCCTGGGTGGCTTCCATATTGCAGCCATTCTTCTGCAGCTATGACAGAACGCAGTGTCACACGCAACTGATGGCCTCCAGGTCCCCGTGGACTGTGCCGGCACAGACACAGGAAAGCCATCCATTTTTGTGTCAGGAGATAATAAGCATTTTTCTTCCTCCCTACAATTTTCACTGCAGTTCTCTGTTCGCCTGTTGATCCCAAACAATTCTTTCCACCTGACATTCTCATGGCCTCACAGGGCTTTTTATTTGGCCCCCACCTTGCAACCTGAGATGGCTATGGAAATTCGAAATGAACGTGAAAATAGAATTCCAACTTGGTGGCAAAGAAAAATAATGATGAAGGTAACCGAGGAGCCCAGTTTTGATGTATTATTTAGAAAGCTTGCGCTGTCTGGCAGTTGTCCCCCAGGTACCCACAAGGCGTGACAAGAGGAAATGCAGGGATGGGCAGATGGAGGAGAATCGTGTTAAATATGCTTTTTTTCTCATATGCCTTCTTTTTGTATTTGCTCAGGGGTCAAGACAGAAAAAGAAAACCCCTCTCGCCAGCCGGACTTGTGATGGTTACACAGCCCCGGATAATGGTGCCTCGTTGGTAGTCAGCCATTAGTTATTTGTCTATTTGTCAGAAACCGTTTGCCACACGTATGTCGTTCCTTTGCCTTCTTTGTGTGAATGGGGTTGGATCTTATCTCATTGATCATGCTCTTATGCACTGTAAGGCAGGAGACTTAGAAGCGGGTGTGTGTAAATGCAGCAGGTGGGGCTGACTTTCCCTGTCAATAAGCTTTAGAGCAAGAAGCCACTTTTGCTTATATGGTATTACAAAGATAAGGATGCATGCATTTTGCCCTTAGAAATCTCAGCTAATTCCACAGTGTCATTAGAGCCTTTTCATGAGGATTCTATTCTACACCTTATGTAGAATCTGCAAACCATATATTTTTAATTAAACAATGGAAGCAGGTTATCCCGAGGTGAAACCGCCTCCAATTTCATTATCGTCACTATTTGTTTTGCATTCCCCTTCTCTTTCATAAAAAATTCATCAGTGACTCATTTTCTAAAGAATTCACGCTGGGAAATTGAGGAAACCCATCCTTGGGTTTTGGCAGTTAAGGGTTCCTTGGATGCCCACAGCCTGGATCTGTGGGGATATTCGGCTTCTTCATGGAGTGTCCAGTCACCAGTGAGGCCTGAGACCATCCTACCTGGGGCTCGGGCTGCTTTGCTTCGAGAGCATAGTGAGGGGCAGTCACCTAAGCACTGATGTCCCAGTGTTGGCAGGTGGGGTTGTGTTGAACACCAAATAATAAAAGTAGGTGATGAAAGTGGAAATATTAAAGAAGACAGCACTTGGGGATGATGGAGGAGCAATCCGCATGAGATAAGACCTTTGGTAAAGGTTCACTTGACCTATGGATGAGAAAAGTTAGGATGCGAATAAGCACAAGACAGTGTAAGGACATGATTCTGCTCGAATCAGTGTCTAGGGGAAGACATAAATTGGGAGGAAGAAAAATCCTTTGTAAGAGCTGCATTAGGAAGCATCCTTTAATTATGTTTTAATAACACGACGAAAAGATAACTATCTCATGGTGGGTCGGATCAGAGCCTCAGAAGGAATTTATAATTGCTACTGATGATTTTATTCGCTCGATGATACTCAGGTTCCATGTGATGCCGACGTGTCAAAAGAAAAGACAGAATCTGTTTTTTGTTGTAGGAGGATGTGAAATGAATAAAAGACACAAAATCTTCTAGTGCCAGCTGTGTCCCACCCAACAGTGAAAGCCGAAAACGCTTGTGGGAGAAGCCACAAAATGGAATGATGGCGTGGTCCACGGATTCCCGTAAGAGCCCGCCCTGTCCCCTTAGCTGGAAGATAAGGCCAGAAAGGGGAGTCTGCTGTGTTTTATGTGTCATCTATGTAGACAAGGTACCAAAGTGTGAAAAGATACGAGGAAGCCTTCTAATCCGAGGCCATTTGACCTGTCACCGCGGTACCGCTTGCTTATTCTGCACTCGTAGTCATGTATGAATTCCAAAAAGTTGCCCTGAAGTCAAAGCTGAGGGACTTCTCATACTTCTGTTATCAGAAAATTTTAAATGTACATCTGTTGGCCACTGTTCATGGCCCAAATTAAAAATGAACTTCTCACAAAAATAGAGTCCCAGTGCGGAAGTCGAATTTAGCACCTGTGACATTTAAGGTGGTCACTGACTCGAACAGATGGCCACCTCTGGTTACAGCCCCTGGGGATTCACAGGTGTCACAGCAGCTGTAGAAGGACTGCCCTGTTCTGTCTTCGTGGATAATTAGAACATATGGAGACCCGCACGTGGAAAATAAACATGAATCAGGCATAAGCGATGCTGAGTCCAGTCCTGGACTCATGTTCTGGGTACACACAGTTCTGTGCCAACCGTGCTGTCTGATGGGGTTTGTTATTTCCTTTCGAAATGATAATGCAGCAGTTTCAACATTTTAGCTTTAACCTTCTCCGTAACTGGAGGAACCGTTCAGATGCTTTTGATGTAATGCAGAGCGATTCTGTCTTCAGAGAGTAACAATCAGCGCCTTTGTGATTTCATGGTCTAAACGATTTGAAAGCTGGGAATGTGGGGGAGCGCAGCCTGTGATGATATTGAATTGCTGGGGTATGTTTCTGAACAGTCAGGCATAGAGAGGAAACACAAAGACAGACTAGAAAGAGTTCTTTTGTACCCCAGGGATTTTTAGAATTTCTTGGTGCATATGGATTTTAGGAAAAGTTTAATTGCATTCGATGTATTCTTTTGACCTTGACAATATAGAGTGAAGGATAGTTTTACAGTCTTCGTATGTTCACATGTTTGCAAGTACGAGATTTTATGGCTTCTTCGTGGACCACTGGCTCAATAAAATCTTAGTAAGCATCTCCGAGCCATTGTTTTTCCATAAAGCCTCAATGACTGGCTTGAAATTGTAGCATAGATTTGTTTCGTTGATGGAGCTGTGGGAAATAGAACAGGCTTATTTCAGACCCTTTGTTTTAAGGACTCACGTTGGCATTTGCCTATATTCTCGTATTCAAAAGAAAGCTGCGAATCCCATGGCAACCATTCAAGAGTGTCACTCTTCATGAGTTCCACTTCCAGTAAGCACAATGAATGGATGAATGAATGAATGAATGAATGAGTGAACACATGAACCAACTCATTTGTATAAACAGGAGTTCGAGGGATTGTGAGAGTTGTGATCACGAGTTAGAGAAAGTCTTGTCTCGTGGGTTCATTTGGCCCCTTAATCCAAAAAAAAAAAAAAAACAATCTCTTTCCTGAAAATTTTACCTAATTATTACAAAATTTAAAGTAACTGACCTTACACATTTATATTTTATATTAATTGGTTCTTCCGCCACTTGGCACCCTTCTGTCCTTTGTCGTTGTCATCGTTCTGACTTGTCACCACTCTGCACCCAGATGCTTTTCTGGAGAGAGACCTCTCACGGTATGCCTTCGGAGGAAAACCCATCAGCCACAGCCCTCACGCAGCTCTGAAGCATTAGGGTGTGATAGGGTCACCTGCCACCTCCGCTCCTCATTTGTAACAGCCCGAGGTCTCTCCAGGAAAAAGGGTGTCTGTAGCAAGGAAGCCACAGGTCGAATTCAAATTTAAGACTTTGTCTTCCTCAAGCCTTGTTCAGTTTATTAAGTGTCTTGCCTCCTGCTGTAGATGATATAGAGGAAGGTTTCCTGGGGGCTTGAAACTCAGGTTTACCAGACATCAGAAGGGAATTCTCAAATGAATTTTTTTGTAGTGCGTTGACAGTCTCACAAACTCCAAACTCTAGCCAATACAGTGTTCTTTTCAATTAATGTCAAAACATCCCCCAGCTCGCACACTAGTCTGTTACACTAATGGTATCTCCGATCTGAGGTTTTCAGCCCTGTCGGCGGTAAGGTCTAATTGTAGCGTTTCTTTGGATATCCATTAAATCATTTTAGACTTTTTTTTTACCTTGTTACTTGCCCTGAGGTTATTCTGTTATGAAACCTTCTCTCGATTTGTCATGAGCTGTGACTGAATCCGAAGCTGACTCAGTAAATGGCTTAGAAAACTTTCCCGAGGAAAATATAAAAGGTTTTCATCCACGTCGTTGGGAGTTGGATGGAAAAATATCCATGTGTGTTCTTTGTGGGAAAAGCAGCTGGAATGTGTTTCCAGCTGAATGTGTCTGATGGACTCATTAGTGGGGGGTGACTTATGCAGTGGGGACGGGATGGAGTCCTCCTGGCAGTGAGTCTGGATGGGGGCAGACCCACCGAGACGCAGCTGCTCATTCTGCATTTTCAGGGATCACGTGGTGTCAGCCCGTGGGGCTCTCAGGGCTCAGCAGTGCCTTGTACATACAAGACGATTAGTCGTGGCCCTGAATGAATGAAACGCTGAGGAATGAATGAATGAGTGAATGGGTGACGCCTCGTGCAGGCAGTGGGATGACTGGGAGTCAGTCCGAGGATGTCTGAGACAGAGAAGTAAGAAGTGGTGTGCTACGCAGAGAGCGGACGCAGAGCAGAGTACGTAGAGGGCGTCTTTTTGACATGGCCACCGAATTCAGCTACGCACACAGGTAAATAGCCATCCCAAACGATGAACTCATAAGAAAGCATCCTAAATATAATTAAATACAAATGTACTGTCATGTAATACAGCCAAGGATCATCTTACATCCCCAGTTTACACAGGTGGAGTTGAATCTGGATAAACTACTTAAGCCGAGCATTATATTCTACATTTGCTAGAAGGCGTTTGATGACTCACTTAAGAAGGGCCCCAGCGGATACCAGCTGGTGTCCCCGTCAAGTTCACATCAAGGCCTTGCTTCCTGCTGGCTTCTCCAGGCCCGCGATGAGGGATGGAGGGAATGTGAAGACAGCTCATTCTGGTGACACATGGGACTCATCCTAAGGACGAACTTGACTGAGGACGGCCCAGCCCCTGGCTGAACGTTTCTTGAATTGCTTTGCGGTCCATTCTTCTGCTCCACGCTCCTTCTTCCCGCCTCTCCTTCTGCAGGTGACAGACTCGCACTGTGGCCTGAATGATCCGCTCATCTTCTATAAATTTCTCATGTAGCTTATTTGGTCTTGGTGGCTGCTTCTTGGCAGACCCTAAGCAATAGACGTGGTACTAGGAATGGTCTAGAAACCTGGCTGGAAGGTGGGGATCGGCTCACTCACTGCACAGCGGGTGAAGAGCATGGCATCCTGAGTGGGGGGTGGGCCTCGGTTTATCCCCAGAACAGGTGGCATGACCCAGGCATTTGACAGACTTGTGGGGTAGGGGGTGGGGGCGACTGTGCTCATGAAGACAGTGGAATCGGATGGGTCAGGCTGGCTTGTATGGATATGCCTTGCAGATGGAAAAAAAGAGTCAAGGGCCATGAACAGGTAGGTCAAGACTCGTTACTTTGCAAAGACCAGACATTCTCTGTGGTGTCGTACAGAGAAGCCATTTCCCCCGCGATGAGAGGGCAGACGACGACACATTTCACAGTTGGCGTCCCAGAGCGTCAGAGACATTTGGATGCTCAGCCAGCGCGGGTCTGTAACCCCAGGGTCAGGTGCGTGATCGGGGAGACTCTGGTCCCTGACGTTTGGGATGGGACTGTCTGTTGGATGCCCCTGAAGATGGTGGCTCTGCAGAGGCTGTGAACCTCAGAGATCTCAGACGCTGGTCTCTCCTGAGCGAGACCTGCAGGAAGAGGATGCAGAAGCCTCGCCCCTGGGAGAGAACAGGTGCCAACCCCGGGAGTCGCCCTCGTCTCCCTGCTGCGTGCCTGTGTTAGCTGTGCTTCTGGCCTCTGTAGGCGGTGCTGTGACATCTTCCCTCCACGCACAGGCTGCATACGCCTTGTTCTGGAGAGTTTGCCTGAGTCCCTCATCTCACCTCAGGCCTCTCTCCTCTCCTGTCACATGCTCAGAAATCCTTGATGCTCAAACGCGAACTGACCAATCCAGATGACGCCCAGCCACCTCCCTGATCAGACGCTATCACTCAGGTACTATCCGGCTACGGCTGGCACAGCCCCCAGCCCCACCGCTGGCTGGAATGATTCAGAGCAGCTCTTGCTAAACCTGCTCACCTGACCAGCCCGTTCCTTCCTGCAGAAACCGCGAAGTCCTCACCCACCACGTCCTCCTCTCTCTCTGCTGCCCTGTGTGACACCCTTCTCTTGGCCACTGTGATAACCGCACTATCTTTCAACAGCAATCATTTTCTGACCCTTCGGCCTTACGATGCCTCGAATGTTCTATTGCTGCCCTGTGTTTTAAATCAGTGCTAGGCCAGTAGCTAAGATGAAGCCAGCGTAACCTAGCTGGTGACCACTGGGCTCGGAGCACGGGACAGACCCTAAGCGGAAGGGGCTGTGATTGTCGTCGTAGGTGCCAGCTGAGCCAGGGCAGCATGGCCGGGGCTGGGGCTGGAGCTTCTGGATCAGGGGGTTCGAATGTGAAGCTGGACCAGCCAGCATTCGTTGACTTAGGGCGACTTTCTCAAGCCTTGGAATTGCACACTGTGGCAAGGACCCCGGCGCGTGGGAGAAACTCATGGCTGGAGTGGCTCTCAGGATGCTGGAGAGAAGTGCCGGCCTCAGAGGGAACACAAGCGGGTCACTCTAGCAGGTGGCGTGGGAAGGAATAAAGGGGGAGTGGATGACGATCATGGATGTTTCAGCAGATAAGGCCGGACGACCCCGGGGGTTCCAGTGCACTCAGTAGTCGCCAGGGCCACTAAGGGCTCCCGGGAGCAGGGACACCAGCATCGCCGAGTTCAGCGGTGACTCTCCTTGACAGGCCCGTCTGGCAGGAGGAGAGTGGCCACAGAAATGGGTCAGGATACCAGCCATGGGGCCATCGGAGCTCGGCAGTGATGGAAGCCGCGTGCTGAATCCGCCAGGATGGGATTTACCTTGTAAGCGGGGAGCTGGCACAAAATGGGGACCAGATGGAGCATTTATTTCTGAAACGCGTAGCAGCAGGGGCACCTCTGCCTGACGACCTGATAGTGGCGCAGTGATCACCACCCCCTGACGCCTCCCAAGGGCAGGTCCCCGACTGCGGATGTCCTTGGTGGCCTCTCGGCCAATGAATGGGTCAGATGCAGGACGCATAAAAGAGGCAGAATCTGTAAATGTCTCAGTACTTCTCACTCCATCCTTGCTGGAACCACCCAGTGTCCCCTGAGGAAGGAAGCCTGTAGAAGGACCATGGCCCATTACGTCCCTGTGCCCTAGTCCTTATCACCTTTCCTGTTCTGTCTGTCGCAGCGACAAATGGGCACGGCTACCACTTCGTACAAGATTTAGGAGCCGTTAGTTATATTTTACTTCCTGTTGTCGCCAACTCTACTACCATCCTGTCCCGAATCCTTGAGGCCACTGCTTCGTTCACAGGGAGAGAACACTGCTCAGCATTCTTTAATATCTTCTTCCTCCCAGACTCACTGCATCTATTTGCATCCACTTGAGAAAATCAACCGTCCATCTGGACCGTGATGCCCAGGGGTTTACAGAAGCATCCTCTTCCTTTTTGCAAACACTCAACTTCACCTGAATCATTAGAGGCATCCAATTTCCGGAGGACTTCACGTCTCATACAATATATGGATGGTCTGCTTGTTCTCAGCCTGAGAGTGTTACAGAATTGATTTCTTCTACTTGCTGACATTATTAGTGTACCAGGCCACAGAGTCTCCAAGGAGAAACTCCAATTTTACCAGACACAAGTACATTTTCTTGGCCACGGCATCAAACAGAAATTAAGAGTTGTTTTTCCCCTTACAGATTGGAAGCTGCTCGTGACTTACTGGCCAATTATCAAAAGATAACTTAGAGGATTTCCTGGTCTCATGGGATACTGCAGACACTGGATTCCCAACTCTCCGAGACCTGCTGCTCCTTCCTCGGAGCTAGTGAAATCTGGCACTCCTGAGCCCTCCATTACACAGACGCACGAGAGAGCGGTTTTTACACCCTAAAGGACTCGCCAACGCTCATACATCTTTCTTTCAGATTGCACACGGAGACAAGCTTCCAGATTCTAACTTAACAAGGAAATGGACATCAGAGACCCATCGCTTATTACATCTTCACACCGACTTCACAGCAGAAGCCTGTCCTACGTGTCTGCGCACACTGGCACCAGCTCACGGTCAACAGAGGCCCTGCTGACTTAGCCTTGGGACCCCCGCTTGACCCCAGGGTCCCTCATTCCATTAAGACCTCCCTTTGGACTAAAAACACAGGGAATTTTTCTGTTTCCAGACAGACTCCCTTTGTCATCCTTTAGCTCATACCTGCGCGCATCTCTGTCCATTGCTAAAACACCTGGACCCCACTCTTCCTTGTCCAGAAGAGGGAGAAACTTGATGACTGCTATGAACTTGTCTGGGAGTTTTCCTTGCTGATCCCATGTAAACAGCTTACATTACAAATTATTTGTGAATGAACCTTGTGTGAGAACCAAGCAAGGAAACTGCCTGGCCGATATGCCGCTGCCAAAATTGCAGCATTTATGGACGCCTGCCAGTCAGCGAGAGATGAGAGCGCGGAGGTCCGCACGGAGATGCTTTGGCGTTGTTGAATGCTTTCGTTTGCTTTGGAAGGAACCTCACTTCTTAACTGCAGCTGGTGTATTCCAAGTACACATGGCTACCGCGTCCAAGCAGTCTGAAGAAGCGAAAGTTCATCTTTGAGTAGGCTGATGTATTACACTAAGCAAACGCATCCTGGCTGCCGAATGGGTCCCAGATTCAAAGTCAGAAAGACTTGCTGATGGTCAGCGTTGGGTCTTGAGTTCATTCCAGAATCAAGCACCTGATTCTGAAATCACACGTTGGAGAAGATCAGATCGTGTGCCTCGCAGAGGTGGCGTATGGTGGCACCATGGTCATTATTTGGGCTGCAGTGAGAGGCTGAAATAGAGTCTCTCAAAAAACAAGCAGTGACTATCATGGAAAGGAAAATTCAAAAACATCCCAAGTAAGTATTAACAGGGAAGCCTCAGTGAGATTGTGAGCGTGTCTTCGGTTCTTACTGTTGGAAACTGTAACGATGGGACACAGACATGAGCCAAATTGCTCAGGCTCTTTTGAACGTCTACCTATGGGTTTCATTCAGCTGCTTCCTGTGTGATTGTGAACACGTTCTTATGGCCTTAGGTGACACCCACTAACACCGTGGAGTGCTGGTAATTACTGCCAGTACCATACTTGCTACCCGTGAGGTAACACACCGTCATGTGTTACTTGGTTTTGTCATTTCTGGAGCTTCGAGATCTGGGGGTAGAGCCTTCCCTTACAGCATCACGTGCTAAGCCCAGAGGCGGGAAGACAAACCTGGAGGCAGAGAATGTCCTCTCAGTGGTCTTTAATGAATACTCAGCCTGTAGAGCAGCAGTCCCTAACCTTTATGGCGCCAGGGACAGGGGCTCCTGTGAGAATCTAATGCCTGAGGATCTGAGGCGGAGCTGAGGCGGTGATGCTGGTGCTGGGAATTGGCTGCAGACACAGAGGAAGCTTCGCTGGCTTGTCCGCCACTCACCTGCTGTGTGGCCCGGTTCCTAACGGGTCATGGACTGGTACCGGTCTGTGGCCTGGGGGTTGGGAAGCCCTGCTGTTGAATGAAATCTAAATACAACATTGCTACGGCCCCCTGTTTCCACGTGGATGACCTTGACTAACGAAAGCCAGTTTCCCTGCTTTTAACTCTCTCTATCAGATTACCAGGGAGAGTGACAGGAGTTTGTTTCCACACCAGTCAACATGAACCAGTCTGTCACATGGTCAAGACACAGATGGCATCGTTGTGTGATGGGTGAGGGGCCATTGGAATGCTCTCCTCTTTAGGAACAAGGCTCATGGTACAGTCTACAACCTTCACCCTTCATGGGATGGCACTGCCTCACCTAATTTCTGAGTTCGGTGGGTGAAAATGATCCTAAAGAAAGATTGTTGGCTTTATTTATGCATTTTCCTCATCACTCACAATGCTGGAGAATACGCATCTGAAAAACCTCACATTATGGAATATTTTCATGCCTGATGTTTCAGGTTTGAAAGAACTCTCGCTCATCCCTGTGCTCCCGTCGCCATTGGTGGTGGGCGTCTGGGCGTGACAAACACGTTCATGACCTAACATCCGGGACACGCGAGTGTGTACATCATATGGCAAAGGGGCTCTGCAGCTCCAGTGAGGTGTAGGGACCTCGACACAGGGACATTTTTGTGGATCATTCGAGTGGGCCCCATCAAACCACAGAAGCCCTCAAAAAAGCACAGAATTGTTTTTATTGGAATCAGAAGACAGATCAGCAGGTGGCTGAAGGAGAAGGCGGTTGAGGGATGGAGGATAAATTTGCAGCAGGAGACGGACCAGGCCCGCTGTTGCTGGTGGGAAAGGGCAAGATGAGCTTGGTCACGTGGGAGGCCTCGGACTTGAGAGAGACCCCTGGCTGCCAGCCAGCAAGGAAACTCAGCCCTGAGGCTGCTTGCAACTGGGGTCTCCCAACATCCTGGATGAGGCTGACGTGGGATCTTCCCCAGAGCCCCCAGAGAGATGCACGCCCCAGCCCAACCCTTGACCTTAACCTTGCGAGACTGGAAGAGGACTGAGCTGAGCCACGCTGAACTTGGACTTCTGGGGAACAGAAACCAGGAGATAAATCCACATATTGTTTTAAACAGGTACATTTGTGGTGAGTTTATCAGGGTGGCGGTGAAAAGCTGACACATGTTAAAATATAAACGAAGAGTTTATATAGCAAAAGTCAGTTTGAGTAGGACAGTGCCAAAGCGGACAAGAGCGTGGGGACACGCTTCTGTAGAGAAAATGCAGAAGCAAAGAAAGGAAATTGACTGACCACCTCTAGCCTGAAGCCCAGTTGGCTGTTTGTGATTGGTTGTCCTCAGTAGTTTGGTTTCATAACTTGAAATTGTCACAGATTTAGATTCCGCTTTGTTTGCATAGATACCCTGACATCAGATCACCTTGGTCTAATGGCCTCCTTGTTTAATTAAACACCCAATGCTTTTACCATTTTAAGACTTAATGGCTTAGATGTCTGATTAAGCATGTGGATGTATAAAATATTTTATGGACGACGTCTATCCAAATATCTTTTTGTTTCTGGGACTGGTTTAGTTTTATGAAATGTTCCAATTTCTCAGTGGGGGTAAAAAAAAAAAAGAAACCCTCAGAAACGAAACACTTTGAACTCTGTTGAAAATCTTGAAGAAATATATTCTGAGGCAAAATGTGTCTTTCCATCCTTTGCCTTCCCTTTCTTGCTTAACCAGGCAGGAAAAAAAAAACCCTCCTTGGAAAATTGGAAGCCGCAGGTAACCCTGTCATGCTCCCGTCCATTTAACACCTGCAGCTGCAAAGTCCTCCGCTCCTGTCACTTCTCACCAGATTTTAAACTTGAACACTTCATTCAGTGGGAAAAGAAAAAGAGGTACGCTGTTGACAAAAAGGATTATTGTTTTCATGAACCGGTTCCTTTAAATTTAAAATAAAGCTGCAGAGAAGAGAAGGGTCCCTTCACCAGGCCCCCTTGGCCACCTGTGGGCTGAAGAAATCCAGCTTACCCGTCAGCTGCCCGTCACCTGCGAGTTCCAGCTCCACCTGGGCGGGACTTGGAACTTGTGGTGATGCATAAAGCTTCATGGAATGAACGGATAAGAATGGGATCAGTCATTTTGTTGTATGTTTTGGGGCTATGTCAGTGCTAATGTCCAATTTTTATGCAATAAAGTGTTGTTCCATATATTTGTGGTTGCCTTATACCGGGCTGGGTGCCCTCTTTGGAATAGCTGATGTGATTGGGAGTACCGGGCCTGTCCACGCAGGAGAGAGGGGGCCCCGTACCCCCTGTCTGTAGAGCCCTGCTCCTGCTCCTACTCTGCGAGCAACACAGAAGTCTCTGACGTGTAGGATTTATCCTACAGCTGAAGAAGGGGCGGCTCTTGGGGACTGGCCGTGAGACTGAGCTCACTGGACATCCGACCCCACAGGTGTATCCTGAAATGACCAGAGCGATATCAGAAGCCCGAAGGCTCCTGCCAGCTCAAGCCTTAGCAAGGACGTGCAATGGGCCGCTTCCCCCAGGAATGATTGAACTTTGGAGCATACACGTCATATTAGGTGTTTCTGATGTTAAAGAAATAGATATTGCTCTTGGAAAAATTTGAGGCCGGAGTTCTAATATTCTCGGAATAATTAACTGAAATTTGACTTTTTGATTTTACTTCCCAAGGAGTAAAAGAGAGACTCCCTAGGATGATTGTATGAGACTTTCTTTTTCTTCTATCTTCTAGATTCTTTATTTATGCTCCTGTCTCATGACTCATATGCTGAAGAATATGTAGCTGAAAAGAGTTATATTATGAAAATAGTTGATACTTCATTTTTAAAATTTGGAAGAAACATTATCATTATCAATCAGTCATGGGTTAAATTGTGTCCCCTTCAAAATTTGTACGTGGAAGTTTTGACACCCAGGACCTCATCATGTGACCTGATTTAAAAATAGGGTCTTCACAGGTGGAGTTAGTTAAAATGAGGTCACGCTGGATGGGGCCCCTGAATAGAGTGTTAGTGGCATCTTCATGAAATGGGCAAGTTCAGACACAAGTGGGCACACGGGGAGAACAGCTCGTGAACTTGAAGCCCGCCATCCACAAGCCAGAGATGTGTCCATCTCACACATCTGGGCAGGAGCCAACCCTGCCTGTACCCGGATCTCTGACTTCCGGCCTTCAGAAACATATGACAAGGAATTTCTGTCATTCAAGCCCCCAGTGTGTGGTGCTTTGTTATGGAAGCCCTAGAAAACAAATACGCATTTATTTTTTTAAGATCATTTATCAACTTGCCTTCCAAAGGTGTCCACTCCCTGACGTCTGAACTGGTGAGTACGTGATGTCATGTGGTAAAGGGGCTTTGGATGTAGTTATGGTCACGGCCCTTAAACTAGGGAGATTATTTGGATTATTAGGATACACACACACACATACATGAACACATGCATATATATACATGTACATACATACGTATGTTAAACACAAAGCCACAAAAAAGCTGTAAGTTGTCCACTGGGAGAATAAGGCTCTATTTTACAAATTGTCCAAGACAGAAAATCCAGCCACCTCAGGGAAAAATCTGGGGATCATGCAATTTGAAGTAACAACCAAGTATATGCCAAGGTCCAAATGAGAATTTTTGTCTTCTAATATTATCATTATTTATACAGGTTAAAAAGCGACGTGAAGTTTTTGGAGTTCGTTTGAAGTTTTCAAGCATATCGAGGACAGTGAGAAATTTTTACATTGGTCAATTGTGAGTGATGAAAGAGCACTGCCTTTCAGGGCCATCTTTCATGTTTTCAGAGTGACCGTAAGCGAAGAGGAAGGCCGCGCCACCGTGGCCTTTTCATTCTCTATAGGAAATGAAATGACATAGGTAGAGACCTATATTTCTTCTGAGCAGAAATCGTATTTTTAGTTTTTTTGGCTTTTATTTATTTATTTCGAGGTGTTTCAAAGTGATCACCTTTTCTTAATACCTATACCTTGTTAATTTTGTCATGTTGATTTTTAAACGTTTCAGAGATATATATATATATATATATATTGCTTTGGATTCTAAGTCCAGTAATTGCCTGTTTTTGTTCTCTCTCTCTCTGTCAGATCAGCTGTTATGTTCAAGTCAGTAACCCGCACACTCAGACACAACCCGCATACACGTCTTGAAGGCTTAATGTGTATCTCCTCCACCATAAACCCGAGACACATCTCTGAAGCACACAGAGCATCTCATGTCAGGAACATGGTTTACCATGCGCCTCTTTGGCGTGGGAGAATGCTAATAAAAATCTCTCCATGTGTGTGAGCATGACCTTCCGGGTCCCAGCGTGTCACTTTAAGAAAGGATTCCTTTAATGACATCTGTTTCCAGGACTTTGCCTTTTGTGAGAAATGATCGAACCCAGTCCTTATAAGCTTATCGATTACCGATGAATGCTTTTCAATCTCAGGTTGTGTCTAAATCATTACCGAGAAATGGCGTTATTTTTCTAGAAAGACTTCATTTCTGTAGAACTGTGTCTGACTTTATCCACTGCAATCGAGCAAATGAGATGGTGGTTAAATGCATTGGTTGCTCAGTCTGAAAAGTGATGAACTTATCTTTTTTTTTTTGTCCAGCTAACAACGGGTCTTTGAGAGCTGTGGAGACTGTCCAGTCCCAGCTTCGGGGTCAGGGGACACCTGTGTGATGAGCCACCCTGCTGCCCACAATCTCTTCCTTCTTGGCTCCCTGTGCAGTGATGCAGTTGGCGAAGGGCCCAGAGGCCGGGCGAGGAGGCCACAGAGCTGCCTGGCCATGCGGAGGTAAATTAATATTTCCGGAGTTACATAAAGGAAGCTTTGTGGATATCCCACTGATAGGAGAATTAATTCATTACGTGCGGATTATTAATGCGTGCTCAGCAAATAGGTTTTCAAGGTTGTTAGGAAGGGGAAGATAGAGTGGCTAATTAAACTTCCCATTTGCTTTTTAGATTTCAGTTTGTTAACTTTCGAAATAAATGTGTGTTTTGGCTCAAAAGGTCTTGCTTACAAAAAAAATGGAGATTGAAATAGACAATTTTATAGAAAAATAATCCCTCTAAAAGCCTCATCATTTTAGTGCCAGAGAAAAGACTGAGAGTAGATTTCAATGTTTGCGGCACTGTCATAAAGAAAGAAGATCCAAAAGGAAATTGCTACAATTCCTCAGGTTTTGCGAAAGTCTCATTTAAAATTCTGAGGTCTCATTTCACACGGGAAAGAAAGAAATAGATTCATATGCAAAATAAAAAGAAGAAATCGTCGATATAAATTTACCTGCTCTGATTAGAGATCTGCTTTATCTTTGGCCTGCATTTGAGACTTGAGGCTTTAATTCCCGTCTCTGTCATTTATTCCTTAAGACTCCAGGAGGCCCACAGGTTCACAGCCCGTCTGTAAAGCATCTCTGAATAAATTAGCACAGGCTGTCCCTCTGGGTGGATGCAACCTGCAGGTACAGAGTGTTCTGCCTGCGTGAGAAGCGAGTACAGCACCCAGAGTAGCCTCCCTGAGCATGCGTGGCTTTGCTGGTGGAATGTCTTTGCCACTGGTTCCAGCCCTGCTCACCCCTCCGGTGTGGTCTACTCATTAATGGGTGCCTTTGGGCCATGCATGGCTGACCACTCATGTCATGAGTTTGTATCTTGGTTTTATTATTATCAGGGATATTCTCCTGAAGGTTGCTGCCAACCTTCTCATTCTGAAGTTCAAGTTCCTTGAGCTCTGCAGCTTGACAGCCAGCTGTCTGTATTCCTAACTGAGCTCCCGCCAGAACCCTTTCTCAGGAGGAAGTTCAAGTGCAAACAGATCTGTTTACAAATCGGCAGAGGAAGTCCATGTCAGCTTTTAAGGATCACCGGATGTGTGAGCGGAACCGAGAGCATGAAAGAGAAAAATGAAGACAAATGAACAACAAGCTGGTACTGAGGGGACCGAAATCACGCAGAGAGCGAAAGTGACCTCAAATAAACCAATTTAGGACACTTATTATATTAATATATGCAGGGAGATGTAAGAAGGTATTATGATCAATGTAAAAAGAATAGAATGGTATGGAAAATGAATCATTTGAGAACAAGAAACTGAAATTAAAAAATAAGTTTACTCTCTAGAATGTAAAGGAAGATAAAAAATGAAAATATGATACCATTAGACAGTGCAGATGGGAAACTAAATGTATGGGAGGGCGGGGGGCGTGAGTCAGAGAGAAGCAATGGGGCGTATGCATTAACTCTCAATGTCCCAGGCCTAGCCCAGGTGTGGTTGCTCTACACGATGGTGGTCAGTGCTGTGGCCTAGAGCGAACATCTAATATCCCATGTGGGTCCAGCAAGGGAACATTCATGTGGCTTTGTCCCCATGGACTCTCCTTGGTCGTGTACGTGATCTTGCCTGGAACACCGTGGCTGGTGTCAACCTGCTTCTCTGTTGAGCTAACGCTGGCATCCTGACTGTTCTCTAACGCTCTCCAGGCAGAGAGGAAGTAGCCTCTGATGTCACCTAGATCGTCAACCCTCAGAGGCATTGCTGATGGGGAGGTTCAGTATCTGACCACGAGAACTCCGAAAGGAGAGAAGAGATGATGTGGGTAGGAGCACATGTTCAAAGCAATTAAAAAATGATCATTTCTTGGTGCTGGAGAAGGACCCAGATCTTCACACCGAGCGAGTTTAAAGAATGAAGAAAGTGAAAATGAATTCAGACTAAACATGTCCTCAAGGCTGTTAGAATAACGAGGATGAAGACAAGTGTTTAAAATCCACAACATTTTTTCTAATGTTAGATAAGACAGAGACAGTTAAAGAAAAAAGTACCTCATCACGACTGACACAAGACAGTCTGAATAGTTCTGTATCTATTTAAGTAATTGAATCTATTTGAAATGAAAGAGAGATTTTATATATTTTCTAGATAGTAATTCTTTTTAATAGTACATGTTTGAAATAGTTTCTACACAGCTGTCACTTGACTTTTAATACTGTTCTCTGACATATAGAAGTTTAAAATATTTATGTAGCGCGTGCCCCCAGAAATCTCTAGTGTTCCCCGAAATCTCCGGCTCATCTTTCCTCCTGGGAAAACAGAAGATTACTTGGTCTGGGCCCCTTCAATTTCAGCGTGGCCACGTGGCTGTCACTGCCCAGTGACATGTAACAGAAGTGACATGGCACTTCCCAGTGAAAGAATTTGAGTCGGTTTACAATTCTCCGTGCCATTCTTCCCCTGGGGCACTGAGCAAGGAGGTCACGTGTTCCCAAAGGGACAGCTAACCATAGGGGAAGGAACTGATAGCAATAGAGAACAAATAGTAAGAATGCAGAGTTAAAAATTGTTACACTAAGTAAAACCCAACTATAGTCTGTTTACTAGAGATATATCTTAAGTAGAAGAAACCAGAGAGGTTAAAAATGAAATGCTAGAAAAACATGGTCAGGAGAACCTGATAAAAGGTAGCTGGGGTGGATATGCTGATATTTGATTAAGTGGATATTAAGTCAATAAGCATTACTAGTGATCAAGGTTGACATTTCATCATAATTAAAGGATAAAACAATCAAGAAGATTGAACAGTTCTTAAACCGAATTACACAGCTCAAAAAATATATAAATATAAATATATAAAGCCCAAATTGATCAAAATAGAAGGAAAACTATAAAACCCACATTTGTTTCAGAAGCAGATAAAACACTGAAGAGGATGTAAAAGAGCTCAGTATCTTGATTAACAACATGATTATCATATGCAAAACGCTTCCCCCAAATTAGAATGTGAGTAGCTTTTAGACACTCAGATTATTTCACCAAATTGACCACATTTAGGGCCATAAAGCAAGCCAACAGATTTTAAACAATTAAAATCTTGCAGACAAAGTTAACCACAATAAAATAAGCTAGACTTAAACACCAGGGTTAACTAGGAAACACTCAAATGTTTCTAAATTAGACAGTGTTCTCCTAAATAACCCAAGACAATAGTAATGACAATTAGAAAATATTTAGAACTAAAGGATCATAAAAATTATGACACATCAAAACTTTTGACATGGCGAAAACTGCACTTGGAGGGGAATTTAGTTCCTTAATTATATTAGGATATAAGAGAAGTTGAAAATCAGCGACCTATGTATCTATCCCAAGAAGTCAGAGAAAGAATAACAAAAGTTCAAAGCAAGTATACAGAAGAAAGTAACAAAATAGAATACATATGTAATGAAACAGAGAACAAATTTGCAATAGGTAAATATAACAAAGCCGGAATTGGAGTTTTAAAATAGACTAATAAAATTGATTAACCCATAGACAGACTAATCAAAAAAAGTTGACCCTACCAATGGCTGATATTGGGTACTTAAAAAGGACATTACTACAAATCCTATAGAAATTACAAATACTCAATTTCAATTAAGGAAAAAGGTTAGAGGGAAAAGAAATTTAGGATTTTCAGAAATATCTAAAATTCGAAACTTATAGTTTGATTATAAATACACATATTTCCACAAAATTTAAATACAAGTTTGTTAAAAATAGTGACACAGAATAGCTTTGCTTCAATAAAAGAAGCAATTCAACCTTACTCTTTTGATTTTGATTTTGATGAGTTTTTAAGAAACTGTCAGTAACAGTGGCTACAACAGACATCTCTGACCATTTAATCCTGACTCTTTTCTTTAAGCCTTATCTCACCTAGAAATATAGCCACTGAAGTATATCAGGTTCAAGTGTGGGATGGGTAATAGGTACCTGTTATATACATTTACAAGGCAATGAGTTTTTAAAAAGGCTAAGGGTTAAAAAAAATATTTTTGATAGATTGTGTGACAACACCCCCTCTCCCAGTGTGAACACCTCTGAGAATAGAGCCACATTAAAAAAGCTCTGACAGCATTTCGGACATTCTTACTGAGATAAAACATAGGGGCTGTGGAAAGGAAAGAGTAAAATCAGCTGGCCTCCTCGGTGGGGTGGGCGGGGGGTGTCAGCGTGTACACCTGTCAGAGAGATAGGTGACCCGGGTAACTTAACCTCGGTGATAACTGGACCTCCGAGTAAATAGATTAATGACGTCTGCTACAGTGTTCTTATCTGTGGAATGTTCTGAATGGGTGTCTCTGTTCAGAGATCGCCTGTAATAGGTAAGTTCCCTGAGATAATGTCACATGAGCTGGGTATAAATTGGATGTGCTGCATAAGCCACACTGCCCCACCACGAGGAAACGACTGCTCAGAAGCTCGCTCACCGCGAGCCTAGGAACACTCATGTGTGGCCGGAAGCAAGGGCTTGGGGACACCATCGGATCTCAGATGTTTTCTTGTTTCATCTGAATCTCTTGATTGCCTGTGTCTTTGATGTTATTAGTAAACCCAGTTAACGGCCAGCTCTTCGGCTCATTTGAGTCAGAAAGAATGTGATCCCGTATGCTTGTTCAGGCAGCTCTGTGAGTCTGTGGTTTCAGAGAAGGCTTTTTGGAAGATCTGAGTCCAAAAGCTGGACACGGTGGATTCTCCAAGGAGGGCCCAGGTTGATAGAAGGAGCATGAATGAAGTGAAAAATCAAAAACAAAAGAATAAACTGAGAAGAAGGTCTCTGAAGGATGGTGCCACTGGGAGTGACAAGAGATAAACAGGACGGGGTCAGATTGTGGGAAGCATGGGCCGTGCTTGGGGATGTGTTGGTGGCCTGCTTGCCGGAGGAGCATTGCTGGGCCTTTGCGGAAGTGAGGTACACCCCCTCCCCCCCAGTTGCAGCTGGAGCAAGGTGGAGATCCTCAGGGTGCTCTTTGGAAGGGAAGCCAGGAGATGGGCAGGGAACCATTCTCGTCACTGAGATAGCGAGGACCCGCACCGCAGGCAGCAGAACAACTGATGTAAGGAGGAGAAGCTTCAAGGACCTGCTGGTTGGTGGGGTGTGGGGCTCAAAGCAGAGACTAGAGTCCCAGGTGAGGGCGGTTTTCTAGCCTGTAGTACAGGTGAGACGGTGCGTGCAGGAGAAGAAGCAGGCTTTGAAGGCATGCGATGAGTTCACTTTAGACATATAAAGCCGAGGTGCTGTCACATCCAGATGTGGCTGGTCCCTAAGAGCCTAGAGAAGCTCAGGGACAAGGCCTGGGGCAAACATGTGGGCATCATCTGCATATGGTGTGCAGTTAAAACTACGGGAGTGGACGAGATTGCCCGCGAGTGAGAAGGGCAGAGCACAGTCAGGTTGATGTCCGTTTTTTGTTTGTTTGTTTGTTTGTTTTATCGAGTACAAATGTCTGCCCTTCTCTGGACTCTTCAGGATCCTGTAGTTAAACAATGAGGTCGACCTTTTGTGATCCTTCTGTCTAGAGAATATCTTCCCGGGTTACTTGGAGAATTGGCATTATTAGTATAATGCGATGATATTATCCAGTCTCCCGAAGAGCTAATTCACGTCCTGTATAATGATGGTATAATTTTATTTGTTCTTACTGTTCACAGGAAGTCCGAGTGACCCCGGGAAAGGTGGGGAGATACGCCTCATAGTTACTGCTTTTCACTGTGCTTTCTCTGTGCCAAAGATTTCTTGGCAGGGACCAAATTGCACTTATCATTCTATCTTTATCATCGTGTCATCAGTTAAATACTCAGTGATTGTTGATTGTACAGATGAAACTCTGCCTCCATGAAGCCCTCCATGTTTTGGAGGAAGGAGGATCTATATGCTAAACATAAGCGAAACACTTTTACTATTATTATCCATGCTCTCAAGGAATGTAAATATCTTAGCTTCCCAAAAGTTTTTATTGCTTATATGTAGCTAAAAACTACTATAGATTGTCAATTCATCATTTTATGAGATTTCGTTATTGTTAAGTTGGGTTGATTGCTGGCTTTATTAAACTCAGTGCAATATTGGATTTTTCAGTACGAATTTTCATTTTCATGGGTAATAATGTTTTTTTTCACAATGCAACACTGTTCATTTATTACTTAATTTTCATTTTTTGAGCTTCTGTTTTCATCCACCGTCTAAAGTGACTAAGTTTAAAGAGAGTCTCATGTGACTCATATTTCTTGTACTTCATCTTTTCGAGAATTTACAGAAATATGACATGTCATTCCATTACAATACTGGCATATGGGATTTGACTCTCATTTTGGAAAATATTTTGTCACAATAAGCAAGGGCACTTCTGCTTTATTTTTTGTTAGAGATGATGAGAATTTGACACAGAAACTAACATCAATATATAGAGAGACATGAGTATTAGAATGAATTAAAGTTCAGAATGCTAAAATCAGATGTTACACACAGCAGAACATCTTAATTACAATTCATTTTTATTCTAATTTTCCTACCTGAGGAATTGCTTTCTCGCTTTTGCATTTCTGATAATCTTGATATTTCCTGGGCTGGCATTTAGGGTTTTATGTTGTCTCCTTGCTTTACTTGGAGATATTTATGGGGTAGTTCTCAATCGTTCTCCATTACTGAGACCTTTCTCATTGGGAATAAAATTGCTCTTCATTTAAAAATCTAGTCGGTTTAATGCAGTCTTATAATGACTTATCACTCAACAACAGCGTTTTGGATAAAATGTTAATTACACCATGAAACTTCGATTATCATAATGATGGAAGCGCTTGGATTTTCATGTTTTAATCTCATCGGTGAGTTAACTCTTTCTGTCGTGACGGTGTACTGTGACATAGTTAGCCCGTGAACTGCAAAGCAGGCCTGGCTTCCACACAGATGGGCCCTGTGGCTTTGGATCCATCTCGGAAACCATCTGGACCTCAGTTTACCCAACTGACTAATGAAGGAAGTTAACCTCCTTCCGGTTCTCAATTTCTGATACTGAGTTTTGTGTTTGCTTCGTTTTCTCTCTTGCGTTTCCTGTCCCCACCTCTCCCTGCATTTCCCACTTCTTTCCTTCACCCATTTTCCGTGGTCAAGTTGAAGACCTCGCCCTGAAGCCAGCACTTTTTCTGCAGACAATGAGAACTCACAGCCCTGGTACAGCTTGACATCCCTGTCTCAATGATCCCTCTGGGAGTTGACAAAGACGGTACCGCTGTGCGTGCTGTCAAAAGAAGCACTGAACTAGGAACTAGAACACCATAGGCTTAAAGCCTGCAATGACAACATTGTTCAGAATTTTAAATATTAAAAATGCTCTGGATTTATTGTGCCTTTGAGGCCGAGTGGCCAGATTTTATGTGTGATAGGTGCTATTTCTGTCGCTGGACACGAGATAACATCTTTTGATAAAGGTCCATGAAACTGGGTTGAAAACCTTTAGGGGTCACCGAAAGAAATACAGTCCTTTCAATGTCAACAAAATGAAAGGACACTGCCATTTCATTTGCTATTGAGGGACATATACATCTATATATCTGTGCATGGGGAAAATTTTCTAAGCCCTCTTATTCTTTCTCCAGGTAGTTCTGTAAAAATAAGCAAATAATTTTGGAGTATGAGGAGCATATTTCTGTACCTATTTATAGAATGTTGATGCAAATACCAGAAATAAATCAAGTGCCAGACATACAAAAGCATTTAAGATACAGGTAGAGAAAGGCCAGCTGTTAATATAAAGAAAGAGATACAAAGCAGAAAATACTGGTAGCTCAGTGCCAGCATTTCTTATTTTGTACTTTATATTAGAAAAAAGTTGACTTATGAAAACTTTTTGGAAAACTACATTTCACTTGTAGTTTGAGAATGGAATTTCTAACCCCTTTTGCTTGTGGGGATCTGGAGACAGTGATTGCTGGTGAAGAATTTGGTGTGACTGTGTCAGTTGAGCAAAAATTTCAACACATGCTGATTGCAGTGATGGGCGAGGTGCTAATTCAACATGAAGCTTAGTTCATTAGCTGGCAAACTCAGGCAATCCTAATTGCTTTCCATAATTTAAGGATTAAAGGGGGCATCAGAATGGGGTCCTAACTATAAAAGTGTCAAGGACTATGTAATTTTAGTAGTGCACACTATTTCGTAGACAAATCATGTTTGCAATTCCAACTTTATGTGTTTTTGTACCAGTTTACTTCTATTTATACACTGCTTTATATCATAAATACATTCTTGGTAGTTTAGAAGAAAATGATAAAATGTAAATTTGAATAAAATTAGAATTCAGAAAAATGTAAATTGGAATAGGAAGTAGATTTCAGGGGAAAATTGGATCCCAATTGTGTAGGCCAAATTCACCTAATAATGAATATCATTGAGGCATAAATTTGGGTTCGAGTCTCTTGCAGACATAAGAGAAAAGGGTGGTATTCATTTATACAGACTTTATTATTTAATAAGGTATACTGCGCTTGTTTGAATTTGGGATTTGAATAGTTTTTCCTGATATCTTCATAATAAAAAATTTTACTTGGGGCTTCACAGAGGAAATGCAAAGTGACTTGGGGATAATGTCCTCCAAACAAAAACAACAACAACAAAAAACAAAACCTCCAGTGAAGAAGGGGCTACTTCTTTCCTTGCCCCTCCATAGAACCCAAAGTTATCATGATACCTCGCCATGTAGGCACAGCAAGGAATAGAGTGAAATAAGCATCCTTCTGATGAGTTTGATGGAAACAAAGAAAAATCCTACATTACCAAAAGTGTTTTTTTTTTTTTTGCCTACTTTGGAGCAACATTTCGTAATGAAATAAATTCATTCCTTAAATATTTATTGAGTGTTTACTATGTGGAAACTATTACGGTAGGGCTGGAAGAGGATGTCCGTTACCTAGCTCATGACATGTTGGTCACATCTTCTCCTGAACGTCTCCTCTCTGCTCAGACCTCCATCAGCACCAGTGTCACCCTCATGCTAAGCTGATCACCTTGTTTCTTTTCCCACCAGAGAAAACAGGAGCAGTGAGAAGGCGTTTCTCCACTGTCTGCTCCAACGCTTCCTACATCAACACCACGGTCTCTGCCATTTCTTCTTCTGTATGGGCGCGGTCACTGAGCCATGCAAAGCCTTGTCTTTGGAAGGACATCATTCCAATAAGTGTTCCTGTTTTTCTTTTCTGGATTGTTCTTGTCCATGTGCAGGCTCTTTGTCATTTGCTGCTTCTGAGTACCTTTCTCTCGACACTACCCCTCAGTTCCCACCCCATTTCTCTGCCCTATTCATGACAAGAATCCTTGAAAGATTTTTGAAATATCCATTGTCTCCCATTTTGGCTTAAACTCTAATCAAATGCCATCCCCATCAGTCTACTCACACTGCTTTAGTCCAGGTTATCAGTGTCTTTGCTTTAGCTAAAGTTGGAGGTCAGTTCTCCGTCCTTATAGCTCCTGACCTTTCACTTGCCCTGGGTGACCGTCCCCTTCTCACTTTCATTTGGCTCCTAGGACTTTTCCTCCCCTGCTTTTCCTGGAACTCTGTTATAGGTCTCTGCAGTATCCCTGGTTGTTTCCTTGTCGCTCCGACCTCCCTAAATTCTGGAATATTCCAGGGCTCCCTCTTTCGGTTCCTGCTCTTACCTCTCTGCGGTTGATCTCGTGATGATCTCTTGCTTTAAGCATCATATGGACCAGGAGTCATCCATCTTTCCTACACATTCATTACTGCATGCTAATACCTCTGTAAAGACGGTCAGGGATCAGAAAGATTCAGGGTTCATTGGATTGTGTTGAGGCCCAGATTTTGACACATTTTAGAAGCTCTCCGGTTGCTTGCAGTGTGAAGCCAGACTTTAGAAAAAGCACACGTGTTAGGTGGAGACTGAACCCCAGTCTGTGCAGAAGAAAGAAAAGAACTGTCTTTTACCAGCACACCAGCTGGTCACTTACCAGTGCTACCTTTTAAACAAATTTCTTCACTTGCATTCCTGTCATTTATGTTTTATTGGGCCAATTGAATGAGATTCATAAACACAACTAAGAGATTGAATAAAATGATAAATAAATCAATCAGTGTTTCCAGTTCTTTCATAATCCCTTGCTTCAAATCCCTTGCTTTTTAGAAAGACGTGTTATTTTTTAAATGTTTTTTTTTAATTGATGCTTTTTAGAGTAATTATATATTAGAAGATAGGATTTTAGAACAAAGTAGGTTGAACCATACTATATGCAATGAGATTAATACTGAGCTCTGGGTATGTGTATAGTTTATTTTAGGTGAGAGGTCTATAGATAGATTTTTTTTTGAAATAGTTCTATATTTTTTATTAAATAGGCTTTATAATGATAAAATATGACACATGACAATTTAGGGATACATTTTACTTGAAAAACAAAGCCCCATAACATACTCTATCTGTATTTTACATATTTATAAATACTTTATGTATTTCTATTTTATATACTTTTTCATATTTCATTTGACATGTTTTTAAACATTTGCTCAAATACTTTGCTTCCCTTTTGAGACAGTATTTTCCCAAGTGCTCTGTTTTTTAGAAAATGACACCAATAAAGAACTATGAAAATCCCATGCATGAAAACTCCAATTAAATAACACAAATGAAAAAATATCACGTTGCCCGTGTAAAGGAGTAATCTCCTTTGCTTTTTACAGAAACTTCCTTCGCTATGAGCATCCAGCAACCTTCGCTTACTTTTCATTAGCTGTCATTCCTTTTTAAGTGCAACACGTCTCTTCTGCATAGATTAAAATGAAATCACTTAGGTAATTAAACCTAGAGACCCTCACTTCGGTACAGTCCACTGCTCTTTTAGGTTGAGATCTTGACCTTGTTAGGCTAAATATCTCTGCAGCTGATCTCAGGGTAATTTAAGGATTAATTGCTTCAGGCATCAAGATTCGGCCAGTTGTTTTATTGTAATGGAATCAAAGAGCATCTCGTTAGTGACTCTATCAACCGAGCCATCGCCATTGATCAGAATAATGCAGTTCCGTGGTAATCGGCTTAAAAAGAAAATCAGAGTAGGAAGGATTGAAACTTGCTCTTTAGTTTCGAGTGAAGCCACGCCTTCTTTTGAGCAGTCTCTGTGTGAGTGTGTGCAGGACGGCTCAGTCACCCGTGCTCGGCTGTGATGCCAAGTGCTCGAGTCGGGTGTGTTGTAGGGTGCTATAGGGCGCTGTTTTGTCAGCCATGCCAGGACCTCGTTTCTGAGGTCCTCCTACAGACCTTGTCACAGTACCTCGTGACAGCTTTCAGACAGCAGGACCTTGCCTCAGCAAACACACACAGAAAGGAAACCCACATGATGCAGGAAATATTGATGATAGTCAGCTTTCTATGGATGAAAAGTGACTGTTTTTGATGATTGAATTTATGCATTCAGTTATAAGTTATTGATATTGAATTCCTGTGTTTGTCTTCATCTATGCAATCAAGATTGTGCTTGTATGTGCCTCCCTTAGCAATTCAGAAAGTTTCTATATCCTAAGGGAGGCTGGGCCTGTGGTTTGGGATTTCCGGCTGTGGATGGAGGTGTCGGGTGGATGAGAGAAGGCTGGTTTAGAGCTAGGGCTTGCCAAAGCTTATGTAGATGAGCTACATTTTCATTTTGGAAGGTGAAAGTATTATCATTTCTTGTTTTGATCTAAATCTTTGGGCCCTAGATGGAAATGAAATAATAAAATCCCATTTTATATCATTAGGATTGGTCAAGTTATACCATCTTTGCTATCCATGCTGTTCTTGGCACCATTTCATAAAAAGTAAAAAACGTGTATTAAAAAACCCTAAAGGTCCCTCTTAGCTTCTTTTCTCACCCCATGTATTAATGGACACTATTTGTAATTCATCATTTCTGTTTACATTTTCAATTATAAATATTAGTTGACTTTCCGATGAATTTCATTGGATTGATTGGTGATTGATTCTAATGGACTTATTTCTTATCCATCCTTTACACTGACAGGTTTCGAGGTAAAGAGAAGAGCCAAAAGCATCCATCTGAGAGTGACGTGTGAAGGACGAGTGAAACACCCTCAACTGACACATACGTCCTGAACAGAGCTGAAGCATACAATGGCATGATAGAAGCAGTGAGGCCATGATAGCTAGAGTGACTCAAACCTGCGACAATTGAGAAAAAAAGGCACTGTTGAGAAAGAGTGTTTATTCCACAGCTCAGAACCAGCATAGCTATGAGGGTCTAAGAAAGCACAAAACAACCTTTACGTTAATAGATTATAGCAAGTCCTTCTCGAAGTGTGGGTCTGGTACTGGACGGAGTTAACGAGGTCTTTTATGATATGATATCTCCACTTTCCAATCTAACTTGCTGTCGGGTGATTCGACCTGTGTTTCTTCGTATCTTAACGAGGATGAGTTCCCGCACAGTCTGTTTTGGGGACTCTAATTGTTTGCTAGACTTTGCACATCTTTTCCAACAGTGCTTGTCATGCTTGAGAGAGAGAGTTCCTATTCTTGGAGAGTCTCTGCCAGTCTGACTTTTGGAATAAACTCTGCTGGTGCTACTGTTGAGAAGCCACAGCGAGGATGCCACCAAGGTCTCTGAAGTGAATCGCAGACCATGGCAGGGCCCTACGGCTGGGGAAGGAGGGAGGCAGAGCCTGCCGGCAGCAGTGCTGACCAAATCATTCATGTTTTTAACTGTAACGATGCAGAGATTGTTCCTTTTTTAAATAGCTCTGGTTAAAAGCCATGAGAAAACTACTACATCTTCACATCATGACAATTGTGTGATCTCTGTATGGACCATAGCATCCATTTCTCCAGCTAGTTTAATTATGTGTAGCACGTTTTCTTGATAAAATGTTTATTTTCCTCCCCTTTCATTTGCCTTATGGTCACTGGAAATCTTTTACACACGTAAAGTGCATCTCAGTAATATGTCTGCCTGCCTGCCTGCCTGTCCATCTGTCAGTCTTTCTGCTTATCCATCCATCCATCTATTCACCCATCCATCCACCCACCCATCCTCAATTAAGTATACCTTATAGGTTTCTGTTAGCTGTTAGGGATGTGCCTAATGCTAAGTTATAAAGTATGCTGGGAGACAAGAGAGAATTTAAGAGGAAGAAGTGATTAATGTAGAGATACATGGATAAGAGGAGAGAGAGAGGTACAACCAGGCCAAGCATCAACACCTTCCCTTGGAGCTCATGGTTTTGAACAGTGGCAGAATATTCCGAAAATTGGTGCTAGAATAGATGTGAGCTTGGTGCCAGGAGTCATGCAGGTCCTTTAGAATTGTTGAAATGATCAGGGAAGGGCAGTACTATATTCAACACTATTTAACGAGAAGGCTGAATGTCCTCTGAATTTCCTCTTTGCAATTAGAAAATATAACAACTAGAAAAGTTCATTTCGATTATTTTTTTTTTGGCAGTAGGGAAAGCTTAGAAGTTCCTCTGCCTTCCTTCCTGAGGAATGGGTAAAATCCAGGGAGAGGAGGCAGGGTATTTGTTGTGGTGAGTTCATGCTTTCGTTGCACTTAGAAAGTCTTATTTCTCCCCTTGGTTTGGCTTTTTGGATTACTGTCTAATTACTAGGCATCTGGTTCTAACCCCTAACATCTAATGACATCTCTGCCCTTCTGTTGGTGTAATGCTCACACCCTTGGTTGTCCCCAACCTGTGTCACTTCCCTCAGAAAACCCATGATGGGTTGTTTTAGTCAGTTTAGTTCAAACTGTTGGTTTGAAGTATTGGAGCAATTCTTTCGAGTTCTTTTGGTAGTCGTTTGACTGCTATACTAACGTGTGTGTGTGTGTGTGTGTGTGTGTGTGTGTGTGTGTGTGTGATGGGCTTACCCATGATGTGGGTTGGTTAAACAGTCCATTGAAATTTATCCCCATGTCTGATACAAGAGCTTGAGGTCCAGAGGGCAAGCAGACAGGCAGGGGAGAAAATAAGGAGGTGGAATCTCTTGAGCATGAACTGAAACCCCCTGAGAACAAACTGAAATCCATGCCCATTCTCGATGCTTCTGACCTTGGAGACAAGGGTATCCTACAGAGGTCAGAGCCTTTCATGAAGCTGAGACACACACTGGGCCCAGCCATGCTTTATGCCGGTGGGGTGATTTAGCAGTTCAGCAACAGTATATATGTGCTACGTAGAGGCTGTGGCCTCCCTTCCAACCTCTTAAAACTCTCAGAATCTCCCCTTTGGTCCATCCATCCGAACCGGAAACATGAGAAAGGAATTCTGGGGAATGTAGTTCCAGCTTTGCAAGTGGGCACATTGCAAGGGAACCACACTTGTAAAGTCTGTGAGGATGGTGGTAGCAGTAGTGACATCGGCAGCAGCTCACATTTATTGAATGGGTGTTTACTACTTGTTAGGCCCTGGGCTAAGATTGTCTTATGGTTATTTCATCAGATCCTAACTACAATTCTGTGAAGCAGATTTTCTCATCTCCACAGATAAAGAACCTGAGGCGCACAGAGACTTTATAATTTGCTGAGTTCCCTACAACCGATGAGTGGCAAAGCTATAATTGGAGCCCGGGTGTTTTTTAAACCGTTGTTATCAAAAGACCACCCCTACAGCGTCAGTTTCTTTAGACAATTGGTTAATTTTCTAATTCATTAAAATGTCATTTTTGTGTTGAATGCGGAAGGGTGGGGAGGAAGAGAGACAGAGAGACAGACAGAGACAGACAGACAGGGAGACAGAGAGATGGAGATTAAATATCCACTGGGAGAGAATGTCCTTATAACCACTTGTCTTTCTGGAAAAGGTTAGTAAGTCTTGAAACTGAAATTTGACAACTAGTTGAGTAAATTATCCCGAGATAACGAGTGTGCATCTGGTACAAAGGGTTTCGTGATCATTCCCCATCTTCCTACAAAAGTATCACTACTAAGACACTCTCCAGGTGCCATTTGGGTAAAGGTAGCCACACCCGTGACGGCCCGCAGCACGCATCGCTGGGCTGCATGTGTTTGCTCGTGAATGATGCAGTGAGGAAAACGCACCGTTGGCGCTGGCTCTCGGACTGACTCTGGAACCTTCTCTCTGTTCCAGCCAGAGCAGCTGTTCTAGCCGTGGTTGTTTACACACTTAAAACATTGTTTATTAATTACGAAATAACTGAGTATTGAGACTGTGTCTTTTCTGTATTTCTTTCTTTTTTTGGCTCACAAAAAGGAACTTTCAATGTGTTTCATTATGGAGAGAGAAGCTATACTATACCAGTGTTCTATAATAAGCTTGATGCGTTCGCAACATCTGTATTTTCATCCAACTGAGTAACAGTCTTCCCACGCTACAGATTTTTAGAACATTGTTTTTTTCAGTTTTTCAGTAATGTTTTTCATGTCTTCTAGCAATATTTACTGACAAAGGAATGGATTTTTATTTTGCTATTGTACTGTCTTGCATGTATTATTTCAGTCATTTTTAATGCATCTAAAAGAACTGGTGTTTCCCAAATTTGTGGGTTTTGACTTTCATTTTAAATAAGAAACCTCAGAAAAGTCTTCTCAGCATTTACTATTATATAAGCTCACTGAAATGTTATAAAGTACTGTATTAATGTTGGCTGAAAAATTGAGGAGAGGTGTTTTCAGGTTTTTGATACTTAATTTAAAAACGAATTACTGCTAATTAACTAATACCTCACAATATACATTGAGAGAGGTGCATATTGCAAATGATAAATGGTTTTCTTGATACAAGTTTTTGTTCTAATTTTTAGCAAGCCTAATTATTTCACCATTGTTTTTAAACTCACAAAAGCAAAGACTTTTACTAGGACAATATAGCAATCACATCTAATATCTATCTATCTATCTATCTATCTATCTATCTATCTATCTATCTATATCTATATCTATCTATCTATATCTATATCTATCTATCTATCTATCTATCTATATATAGCTGTTAATTGTGCTTGCTTTATCATTTTTAATTTCGACTCCTTTGCAGGCATCTTTTAGAACCAACTTCCTATTTTGTGGTTTAATTAAAAACTAGGAAAGAATCAAATTCTCCAAACAAAAGGCAGAGTGGCTGAAAGGCTAAGAAAATGAGATCCCTACATATGCTGCCTACACGAGACTCACTTCAGTTTAAAAGACACACACAGACTAAAAGGAAGGGGATGGAAAAAGATATTGTCTTGATTGGCCTAGAGGGTATTGCATTGAATGAAATCAGTCAGATAGAGAAAGACAAATATCTCATGATTTCATGTACGCGTGGAATCTAAAGAATAAAACAAACAACAATGGAAATAAACTCATAGATACAGAAAATATTTTAAGGACTACTAGGTGAGAGGAGGTTGTGGGGACAGTGAAAAAGGAGAAGGAGATTAAGAAGGACAAATGGATAGTTACAAAATAGATGTGGAGATGTAAAGTGTAGCACAAGGAAAATAGTTAATGTTCTAATGAATATGTAGGGGGAAGAAGGTACTAGATTTTATGAGTTATACAGATGTCTAATCACTAGGCTACACAACTGAAGCTAATCTATCATTATATACCAACTATCATGGAACAAAATCCTCATCGAAGAGTACAGTGAAAATATGAGCAACTAATTGTCTATTATATTTTAATAAAGCTGGGAAAAAACCTAGGAAACATCTACAACTTCATAACGGGACAGCGCAAATAGTCATGACACACTGGAGCCAGGGGTGGGGGAGACTTTCGTTTTCAACCCACATAGCAAAAATTAAAGTATTTTTTCTCATAACTTATAGATAAAAAGAGCTTAACTTGGAAGTTCTAATACACCATTTTGGAAGGTATTTTCAGTGCTAGAGGACAGTGGGAGATTGGAGTGTGGGCCGAGGAGAAGTGGGTGCTGAGCCTCTGCAGAGAATACTCAGCGATGCTCAGACATCACATTGACGACTTGGAGCAAAAGCTTCACAATAATAAACGAATGCACCTTTGCCATCCTCCCTGGGCACTTATCTCCGTGAATATCTCTGTGAAGGAGATAGAGTCAAAGCAGCTTATTTGGGATGAGCTATGATTGAGAAGTTCAGTGGTGGACACAATTGCCACTCTCATTTCTACCATTCTGATTCTTGGACAAAGTGATCAATGAAACATTTCTATGGCAGGAAGGTAAGTTTCAATGCATTCTCTGTGTAAAAACAGTTGGCTTTTGTATATGTTTCTCCAAGTTCATAGCTCCTTTATTCAGTGGTATTTCTTCATTTTTCTATATTTCTATAAAGGGGATACTAGACGAAATCTCCTTACTCAACTAGAAGATAATCAAGGATTATCCTATTACCAAAAGGGACTTGGGCCAGTCTAGAGATGTTTGTTGGGTGACTATTACTTTAGCAACAGATTTGTCTGTATCTTTGAGAGTTAAGGAGAGGGTCATGATCATGGCCTCGTAGGCACTCACTCCTGGCCAGGGCAGTGCAGAAGGCTCATTTTGAATCATGACTCACCTCCTGGTGATTTCTGTACAAGGAGACACAATGCACAACCACCCCAAAGATAACCCAAAGAAAGACTCAGACAATTCTCCTGAGAGCTGACCCAGTCAGGAGAACCCTACCCGCAAATGGGGTCTGACCCATAGTTCTGTCTGGCCAACTTGGTGGTTGCCAAGCCAAGTTCCCAGAACACAAACCAGACAAACAAACAAACAAACAAAAAAACAATAGCTTTCCTTGAGAGAGAAAGGATGGCTGTAGGGTACCCAAATGAAAGTTCACAAGTCACAGTCCCAAGATTGAATTCCTACAAATGTTTCTCCTGCCAATCTAAATTTGGAAAGGAAGGGACAATATCAAATTGCCTCACCTAGACTTTGAGCACTTGGTCAAGGCTCACTTTTTCTCTAAAGCACTTTCTAAATGGATAAGTTTACCTGGGTGAGAAATTCTCCACTGTGGCCACTGTAGTTTAAGGTGACCTTTAATGAGAATGACCTGGTTGTTTAGACTAAAAGCTAAATCTTATTCACCTGGGGCCTTGCACTGGCCCAAGCTGGTTTCTAAGTTGGAACCAGTTTGACCCCAGACCGGTGGGTTTCTCCGCGGGCCCTTCCGACTCACTGGTTTCTGGAACCCCTCTGGGAATAAAGATGCTCAAGGAGGTGCTGAGAGCTTGTGGTGGGGAAGCTGCAGAGCTGGAGCCAAAGATGGAGAACGATGTCCCAGGACTTCCAGCGGCCGTGGACAGCGGGAGCCGGAGGCTGAACAGGCCACAGCGCTGGTTGCTCCTTGCCTCGGGGGCTGTGGGGATGAGCGCGTTCTCCTTGGATGCCTTTCACTGACGCATGAACTGTTAAAAAATAAATCTAGCGTATTAAAAATTAATTTATTTGTGCAAAGGTGGATTCAAATTGGGCAGCACGCAGTCTTGGAAATAGAAAGGGGCTCTGAGGAGCTGTGTGGAATGAAAGAATTTACACGCTAGGAGATCAGACTGGGGGTGGCTGTCTGTCTTTATGGGGAGGAAGGGGTCTGTTAGGCATGCTACCGAGAGCTCGTCAGAGGATTGATTCCTGATTGACTGACGGTGGCTGCCATTTCTGGGAGAGTGGAAACTACCCAAGCCTCAGTGTGGGGCTTAGCATAAGCACCTCCATATTGGGCCTGTTGTCTTCTTAAGAAGACACACATGATTAGTTTTCCTGAGAAACTTGGTGATCCTCCCTTAAAATCTGTTACAGTGAGAAAATGGGTCGATGCCTATGGCTCGCCTGGGTGGTTTCCTCTCCAGTGGTGTAGACCCGTTTCTCTAACAGTTTGTTCTCTCAACGGAAGGGCCAGTTGGGTATTTTTTGAAAGTGGGCATGGGCATGGGTGGGCCACAGAGAGCCAGGCTCTGGGTCCCCGAAACTGCCAAAATAAAGGCATTCTAATCAGCAGGGAGAACATTCACCTGCATTTTATCCCTCGGTAAAAATGTCTTTTATATTTTTGGGGTTTGTGTGTGTGTTCCCCACCCCCCTCAACCCCAGCCTTGGGTATAAAGTCCAGAGTCCCTCAAGCATTGCTCCCTTATCACGGGCTTGACCACCCTCCGCTACCTAGAAGATCTACTTTCTCTTGAGAGTGGGTCTCGGGTTACATCCAAGAAGATGAAGCTTCTTTCTAGTCTCCGCATTACCTGGCAACGAGGAGAGGAAGCACCCACCTGGCCAGCTGTCACGAATCAAGGGTTTTCATTGAGACCTTGGTGGGCTCAATGAAAGGGGAGAGGTAACACCCACCTGGGCAGCTGTCCTGAATCAAGGGTTTTCATTAAGACCTGGCGGGATAAATGAAAGGAGAGGTAACACCCACCTGGGCAGCTGTTGTGAATCCAGGTTTCTGGTGTGTGTGCTGTCCATGGTGCTGAGCCCCACACCTGTTCCTCGTGTTCGCTGCTTCTCTGGGAAGTTTGTTCCAAGAGCTTCCGAGAAAGAAGCACCCTCTCTCCGGCTGCCGTGGGTGAGTGTTTCCTCTGGTTTTTATTTTTTCACACGAGTCTGTTTTCTGTTGTCCTAGAATGTTGTTTTATAGCTTTGTTATGATTTTTTGTTTCTCTTTACTTTTTTTTTTTTTTTTTTTTTTTTTTTTTTTTTTTAGTTTCTCATTGGGATTGAAGAGACCCAGAAGGTTAATAGATGTACTGGTTGTCTTGTTTGCATCATGATATTTATATAATGGCTTCATTAGGGAAAAAAAAACAAAACAAAAATAAGAGAAAAATATCTCATTAGTTATGGTGATCCAGTTTTGGGAAATGCTGATATTGTGTTTTAGACTTTAGAGACATAAAAATAGTTGGCTACTGGAACATTGTTAAATAAGTGTTGTGTCAGCTTTAGAGATGAGGAAACTGAAGTGTGAGGATGGTTTAATTACTTGGCCTCAACTAGCAAACGGAAGCGCTGGGAATGAGTCAAGTCTCATGACCTCAAAAGCAAAAATGTATAATAAAAGTAGTAAAGCATTGCAAAATAGTAGATGGCTTGAGGATAATTTTCAAAAATGCATTAAAAGTCCAAGGTAGTAAAATTAGATTTTGTTGTCATCGTTTTTCCAACCAGAATTTTGTTCGTTTTTACATAGTTGTATTAAAAATTCAGAAATAGCCAAAATAAAACCACTGAATCACCAAGGTATTAATTAGTAAAATTTTATTGTGCATACATAAAAAAAGGGCAGTTTACGAACCAAGAGCACTCAGACCACATGCGGAGTGAGTCTCAGGTATATATTGTTATAAAACAGCTTTAGGCAGAGGAAGGAGGGACTGTTTATTCTCCAGAGCTATTGTTATAATGTGAGAGTTTTCTTGACCACAGAGGATTTGCTAGTGGTTACTTCAAGTTTTGGGGAACAATTTGTGTTGTTTATGATTTTCAGAGTTGTTAATAAGAAGTGACCCAAAAAACTTGCTTGTCTTGCCAAATAAGTGAAATTAAGTTTTGCTTGTATGTCTAAAGTGGTTTTGTCTGTTTAGGGAAGTTTCAAGTCTGGTCTTTGTTTGCGTTTGATTTTAACTTATAATTGTAATGGGTATCCATTAAAAATTATTTAGGTTTTATTTCTACCCCAAAATTGGATTTAAAAATATTGTTGTTTATACATCTTTATACATTTCCTTTCAATATTTTCTGAGGATAAATTCCCCAACATGGAAATTTCATTTCAGAGACTAACAGGTTTAAACTTTTATGTTTTCTATTACATACTAATTAATTTTCAAATGTTTTGTTCCAAGTAACCTCAATCTCATAGCAAATTCTGTTTCTTTGTAGGCTTCTCATTATTATTTACCTTTATAAACCATTTTTAATGAGCTGACCTATGCTACTTTTCATCCATCTTAAGGTACAGAACGTGGGAGGTGAGGTTTAGCAATTACTAACATTAAAAAGACAAAACTTTATGTCAACTCCATGCTTAGTGTAAGGAAAGATACATAAATGGTAGCAGGAATATAATATGACCTTGGGCTTGTAATGAAAATAGGATTTAATTCTTGTGGTTTTGAGTCCATAATTTGGTAAACCATACCCAAAGCATCAATCTTAGTGCATGGTTTGTCATGGTTACTCATTACATAAAGAGAAAATCTTGTACTTTTCAGTTCTCAAAGATATTGTTTAAAATATATATATTTTTAGGTGAGTGATGTGGCTTAAAACTTCTGCATATTCAGAACTTAAAAAAAAAACAACTTTATTTGACAGGGGAGAAAACAAGAAAACTTACTTAAAAAAAGATATCCTATTCAGTTCCTGGTGATAGAACTAAGGGATTTGAAGTCGAGAAGAACTTTCTAACTAATCGTACTGAATATAAAATGTGCAGTGAAAGCTAATGAATTTTCAGTCATTTTATTAGAAAATCTATGGAGTTTCTGAAGAGAGGCTGAATTTGGTAAACGTAATAATTTTTCTAACTGTGCTGCTCTATGATGTTATAACTTTTCTTAAGAATTTTTCAGTATAACTCAAAAGTTAGTCCAGATTAGAATTTCATGTCTGTATGCAACATCAGCGAGAACTAATTCAATGAAAGAGGTAAAAATAATGATACTGTCCCGTAAAATTATACTTTAATAATGTAATTGATCAACAGGATTTATTTGTCTCTGCACCTCTAAAATTGAAGGACTCACGAACTTTCATTGAGTTATTAAAAACAAAGTAATCTCAGAATGGCATTAGTTTGGGATTTTCTATAACCAAAAAAGAGAGAAAAATAGTGTTTAGGGAAGAGATGGTGTTTCTTGAATTGTTCATTTGTTCTGAAGACATATTTCTACATAACTGATTCATCATTGTTCAATACATGTAATCTGATTTAAAATTATTTACAAATTGCTTATTCGAGACATCTCACGAATGGACATTTTATTTAGTAAGGATTTCAAGGAAGTGTTCTAACATCTACATTTCCAGAGAAAATCATATATTTGCTTTGCCGTAGTATATCAAGTCTATTTTACGGTTGATTAAAAAGTAGTAGTTATTATTATAGATCAGTCACCTCATTTATTTTGGTTGTAGATTGTTTTATTTGCTATTCACATGGAACATGAATTATTAAAGTAGGAAACCAGTAAAGCATGCATATCGTTTTTTAAAATCCTAGGTACGAAAGAGAAAGTGGGATTGATGTTTTTTTGGTAGGCAGGCCAGAGGCAGAGAAACCAAATATTATTAATCCGTTCCGAAGTTTACTGCACTTCGAATAACTGACTTTGAAAAATGACCTCAGCAGCTTGGAGTGTGTCGTGTGCCAGAGGCTGCAGCCATGAAGACACAGGTGGAAAGTTCAAGGTGCTTATCAGTAAGAAAGCCAGTTCAGTTCCGGTGGTCTGGAAATCACATAAAACAAAGAGACGGGTTTATTTTTATTACAGCAAATAAATACTTCCATTTCTCCATATAAATTCTCCGATTTGGCATATCAATCGAAAAGTCCTAAATGAATGGAATAAAGTATACGAGGGAGCCAGCCACCTAATTACGTAGTCATCTCAAACTGGAGGTCTCCAGTAGATTCCTAAGACATTGGCATAGGTGGGAACGATTGCTGATGGTGATAACAGGCGTTTCCTCTAAATTTTGCTCACACGTTTTCTCCCTGCCGGCCGAGTCTGATTCCCCTCCACATAACCTACAGTAGCCAACAACAGGATGGTACTGTCTTAAGATTTTCGACTCCATCTTTTAAATGATTGTAATCTTATTTCCATTTCTCCATATTCTTTCTTGAGCCAATTTTTTTTTTAAAGATTTTACTTGCGCTTTTTTTTAGGTGATACTATTATTGCAAATTAACTGTCAAAAGCCCCAATTTCCTAAATCTTCCACCACTTGGAGCTAATTAAATGAGAGCCCTTCTCCCAAAAGAGAAGAAGAAATGAGGTGATTGGCACGCTCCTCTGCTCCCTTCAAACCCAGTCCTGGCCTCGTGGACCAGTGAGGGGCTCTGGGGTGTGAAAGGAGATGGAGTCATTACAAAATGATGTAGCCCCAGCCAGCCAGTTTTAAGTGGGGGCCTCAAAGGAAACCATTGAAAGGGAGCAAAACAAAAGCTTTATTTCCTCTTAAGTGGGATGTACCTGTATGTATGTGTATAGGTGGGGATGCTATGAGCTTATTACCTATGGCTAGAAGCCTACCTTTCCCTCTCTGTCTCCCTCCCTCCCTCCCTCTCTCTCTCTCTCTCTCTCTCTCTCTGTCTCCCTCCCTCCCTCCCTCCCTCTCCCTCCCTCCCTCTCTCATAACTAATAGCACAAATGACAGCTTTTAGAAAATTGGAGATGCAAATAATCAGTTAATCCTGTAACCTTTTACATGTTTAAAGCATCTTAGAAGCACCTCGCGACTCCGTTTAGATTACCTGAGTAAGGATTTTACTGCTCAGTTTTTGCCTTTCATAAAATCCTCCTGTAGCTTCTTGTCCCCTAACAAATGGGCATCCAAACACTTGAGAATGGCTTAGATCCATGGATCTCAAGATTCAGCTTACACCAGAGTCACCTGGAGGGTTTTAAAATATAGATTGCCGAGCTCCACCCTTTGAATTTCCGATTCAATAAATTTGAAGTGGGGACTGACAATACGCCCATCTAAAGTTTCCAGGTGATGCTGATGGTCCAGGGACCACACCTGGAGGACCACTGGTGTAGAATGTTCTTCCTGCTCTGACCAAGACTAGCCTGTTCTTGGACCATAGCCACTGGCAGTCCCCACACACCTCTCTGCCCTGGTTCTGCCTGTAAGATTCTCCTTGCAATGCCTGACCTCCCCAAACCTCCTGTAGGTCCCTCCTGCCGGTCCCTTCCCTTTACACAGAGCTTGTTTTCAGTTGTAGGGAGGTCCTTGAGGCTCTTACTTTTATTCTGTTTGTTTCTATTTCCTTAGTTTCTACGGCTGAGTTCTGCGCTTTCTTAGAACTGTGATCACTTATCAGATTTCTAAGTCGTAGCTCAGCTTTATCTGCTACGGTGCAGGCGTTCCGAGCAAGCACTTTGGTACTACTAGGTGGCCTGGGGAAAGGTCTCAGTTCTTTCTGCATCTTTCTGTCTGTGTAACTATGGGCAAGTTCCTTAGCCTCTCTGAGCCTGAGCTTTCACTTGTGTATACAGATGATACCAGTAATCTCATTCCTTGCAGTTTCATTGTGTTAAATGAATTAACTCACGTGAAGAACTCAGAACAATAACTGATCGCTATGTAAGCTTGCGTGAACGTGCGACATTATTATGACCACGCAGCAGTGCCCTCGAGGGCAGCGGCTTAGCTTACACAGTGTTTGTTGTATCCATGTGTCATCAGCGAAGCGTGGGGATGGCCTCAGTACTTGGCTTTGACTATGAGAAAATTTACGGTTGAAAAATCGTCAGCAAGCGCTCTATCACCACGGGAATGATTTTCTTGTTGACTATGCAGTGTTTCCCTTTTTAAAAATAGCCTTTGTTTTTTAGATCAGTTTTATGTTCCTAGAGAAACTGAACAGAACCGAGTCCCATTCATCCCCTCTCTCCAGCACGGCTTCCCTCTCACCAACTTGCGTTAGTGTATTTGCCATAATTGATGAGCTGATAATAGCGCAAAGTCTACGGTTCACACGAGGGCGCGCTGTTTGTGCTGTACAGTTCTGCGGGCTTGGACAGAGTCATGTCATAAATCTAGCATCACAGCGTCACACAGAATAATGTCAGCATCCTAAAAAAATGACCCTATTCCATCTATCAACCCGCCTCACCTCCCCCTGGACACATGGTAAATACCGATCTTCTCACCATTTGTAATTTTGCCTTTTCCAGAATTTCATAGAGTTAAACTCATACATATGAAGTTTTTTTGTTTGTTTGTTTTGTTTTGTTTTGTTTTTCAAACTGGCTTCTTTCACTTAGGGTGTGTGCTTAGGGTTCCCCTGGGTCTTTCCATGGAAGCTCGTGTCATAGTTAATACTATCGAAGGGCATATTGGTCGCTACCAGTTTTTGAGAATTATGAATAAAACTGCTATAAATATTCATGGGCAGGTTTTTGGGTGAATAATTATTTTTGGCTCCTTTGGGTTAACCCCGGGAAGCACGGTTGCTGGATCTTATGGGGTGACAGTGAGAGAGGCCGCCACAGGGTCCTGCAAAGTGGCCGCACCGTGTTGTATCCTCGGCCGTGGTGAGTGACAGTTCTTGCTACGCCTCATCCTCCCTGGCATTTGGCAGTGTTACTGTTTTGGATTTCAGCCATGCTAGTGGAAACACATGTTTGCATTTCAGACTATTTCACCCCCTAATTCCCTCTTAGTTCGTTACTCGTCCTGTGCTCATGAGGTGGGACGTTACTCTTGACGCACTGGGATGCCCAGTGCCGAGAATTCCTTACACATCCAGCTGGGAGCTACATTCAAGCGAACTCTGCCCATCAAAGTGCACGAAGCGAGCTCTGGAGCGTTGCTGACTTGAGAGTCGCACGAGGGGTCCCTTAATGAGCCTCGGGACTCGGGCAGCACAGCAGAGAGCTGATCTGCCTGTTCTCTTCTCAACAAAGTGGGGTTCCTGGCACCAGCCCCCCTAGCGCAGTGTAGGGGACGAGGGAAGATGGGGACCGGCAGCCTGCAGTTAACGTTTCTGATTTTCCAGTGCTCAGTCTGCCGACTTCGAGGAAGTCACTTAACCCCTGCACCCTAGATATTGGTCCTATGTGATGTATGAGATCCCTTCAAGCTCCAAAGTTCTGATTCTAAAGCCACTTATCCTGCTGCGCTGGCAGCACAGGACAAGGGACAGAGAACCCAGGTAGCCCAGCCTTGAGGCGGGCGTGACATCATTGAGCAGGAAACCCTCTTGAGTGAGGTCTTTGAAGTGGCTGAGACGTTCGACAGGGTGGCCTCAGGTAAAGTTCTCGGGTGGGCAGGGAGGATTGTGAATTATGATGGCCCACACCTGGGGGGGCATGGAAAGCAGACCCTCCTGGGCTGGGTGACAGGGTGTGTGCTGAGTGACAGCTGTCACTGTGGGAAGGCTTGGGAACTGAGGGACACAGGGCCACTACGAGCTCTCCTGTGCGGTGATGCTCTGTCACTCCTGGGGCTTTGTCACTCTCTCATTTACAGGCGAGGTTAGGGGGATGGGATGACGAGCAGATGAAAAGCCAGATGGGGTGACGAGGCACAGAGGGGAGAGCTGGGGAATGACAGAGAAGTGCCTCTGTCAGACAGAGCGATTGTACGTCGCCGTGCCTGTGGTGAAGAGCATTTTTTAGGGACCTCTAAAATCATCTCTTTCCCTTTGTGCCCGAATGGCTGGCATCACGTTGCTGGGGACAAAAAGGGACATTTGACTCTAAGGAAATGAAAGGCATCCCTCCATTCTTCTCTGTCATGCTTTTGGCTTTGTCTCTGGTTACGCTTCCCATAGAGCTAATTGGTCATTCTGAAGTCACCGGGGTGCCGTGAAGCCACATAGTTACAAGCGAAGCTCAGGTGACTTCTACCAACTGCCCCGGCTCAGAGCTGTGCTCAGGGATAATCGCTGGTTTTAATAACTGCCCCTTATTGTAGTGGAGGAGCAGGACACCCGCTCATCCGTGAGGCTGTGTGAATCCTTCCGAAGTCACCCCTCAGTGCATTGTCATCGCTAACGGCTCGCGTGGACACGAACAGGCGAGGCCTCCTGACAAAAGGACACGGTCTCCCACCTGCATCCAAGCACAGAGGCGCCTGGCATGCGTTAGGATGTCACGCCGTTCTACCAGTGGGGGATAGAATCCAACGAGAACGTGACCCCGGGTGGTTCATGGAGCCACCACAACAGAATTCATTTCTCGTTTACTTAAAGTGGGAGGGTTGGCTAGGTCAGTGGGACAGCCGTCAGCATGCAGCTGAGCATGTGGCCATCCCGGTGAACTTGAACACATGCGTGGCCTCTGCGGTCCCCAGGGGGGTGCACCTGTATAGCCAGCAAGGAGCGTGGACTGGTCCCACGTGGGGCGTTTCTTGGGCCAGACCAGAAAGTGGCTTCTGTCACTTCCATTCACATCCCATTCTCAGGAAGGAGCCCGTCGTGGTCATACCCAGTGGCAAAATCTCGTCTCTGGCCGAGAAGCTGCTGCTCGGTGTGAGTTTATGCAAAGCTTGTGCTGAACCTCAGCTGACCGTGGCAGTGTTATGTGAATCGAGGTAATAATGGCGTTATATGAATCGAGGACATTGCAGGGTGTGGTTTGCTATGGGTGGGTCATTGTTGGGCCTTTGTTCCAGAAAGAAAATGGATGTGGAAATGTGAAATAAGGCACAGTGACAAATTCTTCGCGTGGTTTTGGGGAAGATGCTGGAGGGATGACGGTCAAGGCAGTTGCGTGTTTGGGTTTCCAGCTTTCGCCGAGATCTGTCAGCAAGTGTTGTCTGTCCTTCCAATTCTCCCGGGGGAAACTTTCTTTTTCTTTTCCTTTTTCTTTTTCTGCCTTTTTCTGCCTCTTTCTTTCTTTCTTTCTTTCTTTCTTTCTTTCTTTCTTTCTTTCTTTCTTTCTTTCTTTCTTTCTTTCTTTCTTTCTTTCTCTCTCTCTCTCTCTCTCTCTCTCTCTGTCTCTCTCTCTCTTTCTCTGTTTGTCTGTCTGTCTGTCTCTCTCTCTCTCTCTCTCTCTCTCTCTCTTTCTCTGTTTGTCTGTCTGTCTGTCTGTCTCTCTCTCTCTCTGTCTCTCTCTCTCTTTCTCTGTTTGTCTGTCTGTCTGTCTGTCTCTCTCTCTCTGTCTCTCTCTCTCTCTCTTTTTCCCTTTCTTTCTTTCTTGGAGGTAACTTTATCCCCTCTAGCATTATTTCTCTAACCCATGTTCCTTCTGAACACATGTTCACGCTACTCTTCCTCTGAGTTCCTGCATCTCCCTTCCCTACACGCTCAAACACCATTTTGTCGTGTGTCATCACTTTTGATCCACTAACTCAAGTGCATTCCCTCGGGAATTTCAAAAATTTTGGTAATTTTAGAGACATAGTTTATAACCAGGAAAACGTTCAGATTTCACCTTTTTTTTTTTTTTCCAATGGGAGTGCCGAGGACTGTGATCGGACTTACTTTATCTTAAACTGTGTGGTGTATATTATTTCACCTTCATAGAAAATTCAGCTGTTTTTCTAATGACAATGAAATGTCAACTTTTTCTGGAATAGAGATTTCACTGGCACCATATGGCATCCTCTTGAGTGGTTTATGGTATTTGCATGAATTCCAAGATGGTTATCTATTATTTAATGCATACACAAATATACATGTCGATACATATCTTCGGTCCTGGAGTCAGACAGACTTCATTAATTTTTTTGAACTGTTACTAGTTGTGTGAATCTGAAAAAGTTTATTTACTTCTCTGTTTTTTTGGTTTATTAATCTATAATTTTGGGCTAAATCCTCATATAGTTGTTAGGAGTAAAAGAGATAATGCATATAAATTATTCTGGTGCGTATTATTCATACTTAAAATATTAATTTCACTCTTATTTTTAATATTGTTATAATAATTGCTCTTAATTCTATACTATTACTGTATTTTGAGAAAGTCTATACTCTGTTTAATAATAGTCCACAGGGTGGTCACCGAAACATAAAATAAAATGACTGACTCTGAAGGAAAAAGGACAAATTTACTCATAGAGATAAAATTCTCAAAGTTCTCAGAAGATCGTGAAGAGCTATTCGTATTGAAATATTCGGCAAATGAATTGTTTAAAACTTGGAGAAGAACCTACAGATGTAGAGGGATAAAATCAAGGGCCAGGAGCATATGGGGGAAGTGAGACACAGCCAGGTCAGGACAGAAGCATTGCATAATGCTGCTCTCCAAGGTAGATTAGGTTTTGAAATATTCCGACTTAGAGTGGAGAAGTTTGGGGGAGGGTGAGCACGCGAGCCCGGGATACTGTGGGCTACTGCAGGACACTGAGGAGACAGCGGTGGCTTGGGTCGTGGTGGTGGCTTCCATCTTAAAAGTTCAGTAGAAATTCAAAAATGTGTTATCTGAAAAAAAAAAAAACAGAACAAAACAAAACAAAACAAAAACGCAAAGAACAAAGCCACTTTCCCAGCACAGAGAGCAGCATCCCATGGTTGGTGATTTGCGGGGCCTTCTGGGCAGTGTCCTGAGGGGACAGTGAGCGACCTGCCTCTCATCCTGCAGGGGCTTCATTTTAGGAAGGAAGTGGCACGTGAATTCCCGTTTGAGGTGGGTTAGTCTGAGAGACTGGCTCGCCTGCTGTCACGTTAGCTCCGTGGGGTGAGGAAGGGAGTCGCATATTCTGTGGTCACACTTAGTAGGACGAGTTTTGTAATGTGCGTCCTTCCCCTGTACCCTTCCTTCCTCTGCGTTTTCCTGCCGTTTTTGGTCCTGTGAATTTCCTGATCGGTTTCACCTCAATTTCCAGGACCTCTGTGTTTCTGAGCTCATTCTCGTGGGTGAGAACTGATTTCACAGTGTCGCCCCAAACTCAGTTCCGAGGGCTGACTTTTACCTGTGGCTTGTTTGATCAAAGCCCTGGAACTATGTTGCCTGTCTGTCCCTCTGCTGTCCCCTCTGCAGCCACTGTCCTTCTCTGGAGTGTCGCCACCTCTCCCTGACACCACCCGCATTGCATGGGTCTTCCCAGGCTCAGCCATACACAAAAGCTTTGTCAGAATAGATTTTCCTGGATACAGAAATGAAAAAACACTGGATGAGGACTGTGTTTCCAACATGCCCTTAAAAAAAAATTAATTACTTCTTATTTTCATCTCTTATTTCTTTTCTAATTTTTCTGTTATGAGGCATTTGAATATGCATTTCATGTTTTCTTTCGAACTTTGGTAAACATATGTTTTTAGAAATGCCTTGGAGAGGCTATAAATTACTGTCATTTATACTTGATTACATGTCAGAAAGGCAAGATATGGTGAACATTATTTTCTAATACCATTCGTAAATAATCTAGCGTACTTAACAGACAGTAGGGCATTTGTTTCTGAAGCCTTTTGAAACATCCCAGTCTCCTTACTGAGCTCAGGCAATCCTGAATTAAATTATGCACACTCAGGAACTACCTTTTTTTAAAAATTTTCTGTATTCTAATTATTGGCTCAAGACAACCAGAATGTCAAAATAAATAGAATCATTTTTGATAATACCATTAAGAAAGAAAATTGAAATTGTTGAATAAAAGATGACTCTTTGAGTAGATGAAAATATTGTTAAGTAAGAAAAAAACAATTAGGGCATGTTTTGTACCTAAGCAACACAATTAACTTTTTCTCCCGAAGGATGGCTTTGCCTCTTGACATTTTAAAATTGGCAGATAGTTCTTTTTTCTATATTGAATAATTCTCTTCTACACATTTTCACGCAGGCATGGCTACTTTAATAGAGAATGTGAGTTAATTACAAATGAATGGCTATTTGGAATCATCTTTGCTTCATAACCTGTGTGCAGAGTTCAAACAGTTGCCTGTTCCTTGTTGAACAGAAACATCTTTTGGTGATCATGAGGAAGCATGAAGAATTTACTTCAGAATAACTCAAATTAAAACACATGGAAAATCAGTATCAGTCATCATCATGCTTACACCATAAGTTTTCCAAAAATAAAAATTAGTTGCCACTTTCTATTGAGGTAAAATGCTGGTTCACATGTAAAAGTTAAGAAAAGTCCTCCTTTCTTACTTGGGAATGAGGCATTTTGCACCCTCGCCAGAAGCTGGAACTCCAGAGCAATGCTTGTTAATTGAATCCCTGAACCAGCAGTGTCCCCGTCCTGTACCATTGGTGACTGATATGGCACCGACTGAGACTCTGAACAGCCACTGTCGGCACAGAGCCCTCCAGAGAAGAAAGAGGACATGGAGGGACAAAACTATGACCTGCTCAGTGTTCTGTTTCTTTGTTTTGCATTGACCGCGGTGTTTAGTTTAGATAGCCTTTATTCTTATTTTTTTTTTTAGAACAGTTTTAGACTTACAGGAAAATTGGAAACATAGTGCGGAGAGTTCCCATGTATCTCCCGTTCCCTCCCCGCTGTGATTAACACCTGATGTTCATGTGGCACACCTGTTACAGTCAGTGAACCAGTGTGAAGTCCATCCTTTATTCAGGCGTCCTTCGTTCTACCTACGTCTTTCTCTTCCACAATCCCACGTGGGATGTGATATTACATGTAGTTGTCACGTGTACTTAGGTCACTCTTGGCTGTAATGATGGTTTTGTTTCTTAGATGTCCCTCATTTTGCGATGACATTTCAGTTTTGACGAGTACCGGTCAGTTATTCTGTAGGACACCCCTCTATTGGGATTTGTCTGACTTACTTTTCTTATCATTAGACTGGGGGTTATCGGGTTTTGGGAGGAAGTGTGCAGAGGTAATGTGCCATTTCAAGGATGCATACTGTCACCGTGGTTTATCGCTGTTACTCTCGACCTTGATCACCTGGCTGAGGTAGCATCTGCCAGCATCTCTCCACTGTAAAGTCACCTTCCCTCTCCCTCCCACAGGTCCCATCCATGCTGTCCTCCTCGGAAGGAAGGCACTAAGCCCAGCCCACACTTCAGTGGAGGTTTATGCTCCAGCCTCCTTGAGGGAGCAGGGTCTACATAAATTACCTGGAATTCTGCTGCAAGGGACATTTATCTCTGCTCTCCCATTTGTTAACTAATCATTAAATCAGTATTATGACCTCATGGATTTTTTTTTTTTACTTTATAATCCAATACTTGTTTATTTTCTTACTCAAATTCTTCCAGCATTAGCTATCAGGAGCTCTTTCAGTTGGCTTCTCTGTCCCTTTGTCATAATCCCCATCGATGCAGGCTTTGTTGACTTTGGAACACTTTCTGGCGCTACAAGATGCTCCACCTCATCTTGTGTATTTCCTGCCACAGCTGGCAATCATCCGCTTCTCTGGACATACCTGACACAGGAGAAGGGGTTAGAAACCAGGGTCTGCACACTAGCTGGGCTTGTTACTACGGCATTGTCATCTTTTTAGGGTCTCTCAGGTGCCAGAACTCAGAAATATATATGTGCACACTGACCTGTGTGTGCGTCCATATCCGCAGATACATTTTCTGCCTGGAGTCCTTTCTCCATGGTCCCTTTCTTTGGTGTCTGGTATTAGAAATGAAGTGCTGGGTGCTGGGTGTGCTCATTGTCACTTCATGTCCCTCTCATCTGACAGAGCAAGGAAATACATGTGCGTGTGTCTGCTGAGCCATGTATATGTACATAAATATTTCCATAGATAATCTGCGTCTATATCAAGCTAAATATGATTCCCTACTGAATTCTCCACCTCTAATCTCTTTCCATATGACTTCATTTTCTGGCATTTCCATAAATTACCATTCCAACAGTAAGAAATCCGGCCCCCTTCATCTGCTGTCTATTTACTTAATTTTTAATTTTGATATGCAGATATAGCTATATCAGATTTTTTTTTTTTGGCAACCAGTACTTCTATGAGAAATAACTTCCACTAGCATACAATTAACATTCATTCTTTGTGTTTTAAGGTTCTCTGAGTTTGGCAAATGCATAATGTTGTGTATCTATCATTACATCATCATTACGTTACCACCCGAGAAATCCCTTATGTTTTACATATTCCTTCTTTCTTCTCTTTTCCAAACTCCTGGAGATTATTGAGCTGGACATTTTTACTGTCTAGTTTTGCTTTTTCCAGAATGTCATATGATTGGAATATGATCTTTTAAGAGGGTCTTTCACTTATAAATATACTTTTAAGGCTCATGCATGTTTTTTCATAGCTTGATAGTACATTTCTTTTTTATTGCCGGATTTAATATTTCATTGTATGGATGTATCACAGTTTGTTTACTCGTTCAAGTTGCTTCTTGGTTGTGTCTACTTTTTGGTATGCAGGGTTTTATATCTACATATAATACAGCAATATCTAATAATATAGTTATATTATAGCTATATCTAATATAGCGATATCTATGTCTATGTCTACATAGATATAAATATTTTAATTTGTTGTTTCAATACCTAGGAACACGATTGCTGGATCATATGATTAGGCTATGTTTAGTTTTGTAAGGAACTGCCAAACTGTATTTATTTATTTATAAGTGTAAAAAAAGTTTTCATTTAAATCCTGCATCTCTAGTGATTTAATTGGATCTTTTTAAAGACATGAATTCTAGCCACTGCTAAAAAATGTGGAATCACTACAGCCTGGCAAATGAGCTTGGTGTTCTAATGATAGGTGTAAAGAAGCTTAGCTTCTTACTTACTAAATTTACCTAAAAATTGTAAACCAATTTGTTTTAAAAGTGTGGATTCCAGTTTAGTATTTGCTAGCTCTGAGATGTTGGGTAAATTACCTCACCCCTTTGATCCCAGCTTTCTCATTTAGAAAAATAGAAATACTCAAAGCCACCTTGTTGAAATCTTGTAAAGATTAGGGATCAAGAAGGAAGCATGAAGTAAATTGTATTACAATATAAAGTGGTATTTGTTACTATCACTAAAACTTACTTGGTATGTATCACATCAAGTACATGACACACACACATCTGTCTGTCATTGGTCATTCAAAGATAAAACAGCTTTCTAACTGTCCAGGAGCTCGTGGTTTAATGGAGGAAGCAAATGGAGATGCATAATGAAAACATGACAAGGAAAGTAGGAAAAAGTTCAGGGAGGTCTTCAGTTAGCCGACAAGTGACATGAAGAGTTCAGGCAGACACGGCATAAAAAGGAGGTGTTGGAAGAGGGATGGTGAGCTTAAGCTCAGGAAATAAAAGGAAATAGGTAAAGCTTTGTAAAGAGAGATCCTCAAATAACCATTTTTCCAGCTGAGTAACTTGCAGTCTTTCCTGCGTATTGATGGTGAATATTTGCGAGTTAAAGTATTTTTAAGGAAGACAGAGAGGAGGGAAGGGGTTAGAGAATATCGGAGATCAAGAACTTTGCTATGAGACGTGAGATGCTGATAGTCAGTAAACCAGAAAGAGGGCTTGGATGGGGTCGGATTATAAGGTTAGAAGCGAGGCGGGGACTGGGGCGAAAATCGTAGCTACTTAATGGCAACATGCAAGATATGGTGATAAATTAAATGCAAAGATGGGGAGGGAGGAAAGTCCAGGAATATGTAATTTGGACAGTTGGGGATCCCTTGAGATCATTTACTAAATAAAAGGGAAGAGGAGGAGGAGAGGTTTTCTTTTAGTAATAATTTTTCAAACATTTTGAGATAATTTGGGGCTTAAGTGTAGTTATAAGAAATAATACAGAGAGATCCATGCATCATTTATTGTTTTTCTAAGGATAATATTTGCAAAACGATCGTAGAGTAGCATAACTAGGACTCTGCACTGATTTAGTTGAGATGCAGGATATCTCCATCACCCGAGGACCCCATTTAGGGTCACACTCGCTCACCCCGTCCCCACCCTGTTCTTAATCTCTAAAAACTACTACATCTGTCAACTCCTCTTCATTTCTCCAGCTTTGCCATTTCAAGAACGTTACAGAAATGGAACCACACGGCACCTAACTTTTTAAGATTGGATTTTGTCACTTAGCATCATTCTCTGGTGATCCTTCCGGGCTGTTATACGTATTAATTGTTCTTTATTTTCTCTTCCTGAGTGATAGCTCCTGGTACAGATGTGCTGTAATTGGTTTAACCATTCACCCAATGAATGACATTTGGCTTGTTTCCAATTTTGGCTACTGAGAATAAAGCTGCTATAAACATTCATGTTTGGGTTTCTGCGTGAACTTAAGTCATCATATTTCTGGGAGCGATGCCTAGCAATGCAGTTGCTGGCTTGTATTGTAGTTGCATGTATAGTTTTAGGATACTTTGCCCCAACTGTTCTCCGAGGAGCTAAGCCATTTTATGTTCCTAACACCAGAGTGTGAACAATTGGGTTTTTGTGCATCTTGACTGACGCTTGCTGTTGCCACAGTTTTTTGGGTTAACCATTCTGATAGACGTGTAGTGACATTTCTATGTGGTTTTAGTATACATTTCCCTAATGGCTAATGATATTAAATATCTTTTCTTGTGATTAATTGCCATCTATTTATCCCCTTGGTGAAATATCTCTTCATGTCTTTTGCCTATTTTCTCATTGCATTTCCTGTTTTTAACTATTGAGTTTTGAGGATTCCTTAAGTAAGTATTTCAAGTCTATTTCCCTTGTCAGATTTGTGGTTTACAAATTCTCTTTTTTTTCTAGTCCAAAGCTTGTGTTTTCATCCTCTTCTCGGAATCTTTTATAGATCAAAAGGTTTTAATTGCAAGAAGTCCAGTTGATCAATTTTTCTCTTTTATTACTTGTGCTTTGGTGTTAAGTCTAAGAAAACTCGTCTAATACTAAACCCTAAAGATTTTCCTTCTGTTTTTTTTTTCTCCTAAAAGTATTATAGTTTTGTGTTTACATTTGAGTCCATGATCCATTTCGAGTTAATCATTATATAAGGTGGAGACTTGGGTCCAGGTTTATTTATTTATTTGCTTGTTTATTTCCCTATGGATTTCTGATTGCTCCAGCCCCATGGGTTGAAATGGTTCTCTTTCTTTAATTGAATGTCCTTTGCACATTCCTCAACAATCAGCTGGTCATATTGGTGTGGGTCTGAACTCTTTCTCTCTTTGGCTCTGCCTCTGCCTGATTCTATATGACCTTTTCTTTGACCACCTGTGGGGTTAAATTTTCCTGATCTTGTAAGAGGGGGCCTTATGTCCATTTCCTCTCCTGCTGTGTCACATGCAGACGATGGCCACCGGGGTCACGGACTCCTGCAGGTACATTCAGATCTCCACAGAGGTCCCCACGCTGGAGGCTGGGCAAACATCTGAAATCGCCCATCACTCATCCAGACATTCGCAGTCCATTTGTAAGAGTTACTCCGTATGGCTTGGTAAAATCTACACTGATAATGATGACAATCAATAGTTAATCGGATACATTTATCGAATGTCTTCTGCAAGCCAGATACTATATTAAATACTTTACATAAGTATCTTCTTTAATTTTTGCAGAAACCTTGAGGTAAAGTCTATAATTATGACAATTCTCTTGGTGGGAAAATGGAAGTACTACAGTATTAACCTTGGAGAATCAAGCCAGCTAGGAGGGAGAGAGGGGAGGAACCGAACCCCTGTCAGGGCAACACCAGAGGCCCATGCTCTTGACTCCAAGAAGAGGCCGTTAGCATCACTACATGTGTTTTAGGCTCTTTTTTGAAATGCGGGCCAACTCAAAGTACTGCATTAGGGTGCAAGTGAGTCAGGGGTAAATGCTATTTTGCAGAGAGTCTTGAATTCACTCTCATTCACGTAAGCCGTGCATCGCTCACCAGCTGTCGCACTTTGTGAGCACAGGGTTCTCAGCAACATGCCTCCCGTCTGCAGTTCTGCAGAGGGAAAGGGATACCCACAGCTCTGGTGACTGAGTGGATGACTGTGCTGTCTCCTAAGGGACCCTCGCGTCACTTCCGGCATCCCCTCTGCTTTTCTTCTCCTGCCTGAACTTGTCTGATGCTCGTGTGTGGCCACTTAAAACCGTCGTCTCAGGAATTTCTTCAGACTGTTCTGTCACACATCGACCTGTCTCCTGCCATCTCCGCTACGAAAGACGCAGGAGATTAAATGTCTTTCAGCCTCCTGATGGCAGCACCGTAGCTGTGGCCAAATGCAAGGCCACCTCACTAGGACATGTGTCTCTCAAATCTGTCCCTTCAGTGTCACGATGATGGCTTCGAATCTTAGATCGGAAATCTGGCTTAGCCTATGAATGACTGTAACTGTTAACAGCCTAACGACATGAGGGCAAAAAAAAAAATTCCTTTCTAAACTCATTATGATAAATAGAATAGCCCGTTGAACCACATTATTTAATAGGCACAAAATCAAAATTGTTAAACTTGGTTTTGGCTGGTACATTAAAAACACTGAAGGGTCCTAGGCTAATAGTTTTATTATCTCCTCCTGCACCCTGACCCTAAATCTTCTCGTAAATCCATAATCGATGATCACTGTGTAAACTCTGTTAGTTGTCTCATCCAGCGTCTCTAACCTGGATGCAGAAAGGCTCTATGGAGGGGGTTTGAGTGTCTGCAATCTCTGTGATGTTCTATGCAAAATATCAATCATGTTGGCTTATGCGTGATGGATTTGCTCACTTTGGTCTCTGATTGCCAGTGACTAAGAATCGCTAAAGAGCTTTTGGAAGCAATGAAAGAAACCAGGGCTGTCCTGTGAATAGCACCCCAGTAGAAGCTGGGAGACACATCCATCCTCTCAGCTCTCAGGAGGCTGTAACTCTTCTGCTTCTAGCAGTTTTACTGACTGCCTACTCTAAAGAGACTCTCACTGCAATACAATTAGGCCTCTGACAAACGGCAAACACATACGCTTTATAGCTCATCCGGCCTCATAAAGGCATAAAGAAAATGTCCCAGGGTTCTAAAAACAACACAGAAGTAAATTATAATGGAGTGGACAGTGCTTAAGGAAATTCTAAAGGGAAGGTTCTCTTTGGGTCATTTATTAGCTTCAGCACTGGGATTACAACATTGAACTTCAGACCGGCAGCAAAGCTGGGCTGCTTTCTCTAGGATTCCAGTATTCACGCCCGGTAATTTACAGAATGCTAATGAATACGGTGGCGGGTCCGTAGACAAACAGGGGCAACACAGAAGCAAACAGAATTTTTATTTTTCTGGGAGAAAACAACCCACCTTTGTTTCACAGATTCCTAAGGATTAATTCAGTCAAATGTGAGTTAACAGTCAAAACAAAATAATCGAGGTACTTCCCGTGAGAGTCAGAGGGCGCAGTAACCGGATTGAGACTGGCAAGGACATCATCCAGGTACATGGACAGAGGAATAAAGCAGGAAATAGAGGGTTTCCCCAAAATGACCAGGCGGAATTGGAGAATAACTGAAAATAAGTCTAAGAAGTAAAAATGGAAATAATGATACATACAAATGGAGAGGAGAAACTAAAGGATAGATTAGACCAAAAAAGAGAGTCTTGGTAAGCAAATATTTCTGAGAAGTCTCCTCTGGAGAAACCGTGGAGCAGTGATGCTGAGGTGGTGAGCCCAGGACCATCCCTGGGCCCAGTCCCAGCCCGAAGAACCGAGTGCCAGGCTGGGCGTTTTCATGCCTGGCCTGAGCCTGTCGCTAGGGCTGAAACGCCCAGAGGAAGCTTATCCCCTAAGACCAACAGGAAAGGTTATGGAGCCTCATTTCCTGCTGGGACTGGGGGCAGCTGAGCCCTGAGAACGGGTTGATGTGTGTAATGGGGGTCAACTGTGCCCGTATTTTCTGTCTCTCCCATTAGAATTTAACTATTACTATTTATATAGAATTGAACTATAACTATTACAGTGACAGTTTACAAATAGCTACAATAGTTTCAGAATCAACTCCGTTTACAGATTTTTATAAATTGTTTATAGAGTCACGGTTGTATTTAGAACAGAAACTTTCCTTGTTTTGATGTGTTTGAGGTGGTGAGATCCATCCTGTGCACTGGAGCGAGCCTGAGTTTCAATCCTGGTTCTGTCACTTAGGTGGCCTAGGACCCTGGGCAAATACAAGACCTCTTGCTGCCTCCGTTTGTTGTGGGTAATTTCTGGGTAATACATTGTCGTGAAGATATATACAAATGATGTACTAACAACACTGGACCAAGAGAAGCGTTCAATAAGTGTTTGATTGTACTTTTTAACGTCATTACCATCATCTAATGACACCTGTGCTACTCCGAGTGTCCGTCCTTCTCCTCTGCTTCGTTCACTGCGTAGTCCCCATTGCTTGGAGAAGTGCCTGGTGCACGTTGATGGATGGACGGATAATGGATAAACGGATAATGGATGGACGGATGCACTTTGCCGTGATGTTTGCCAGTTGGCTGGTGGGGGTCCGAAAAGCTACTTCAAAGAGCAGCTTCCCAAGCACTGTGTGCTCACTTATCGCAACAAGGAGATTTTTCTTCTTTAAAGAGGGTGCAAAAGTCTTACTTAATAGTTAACAGTTCCAGCTTGTCACCCACCTTTACATTTTCTTTCTTTTCCCCAATGAAAGAGGGACGATCAACCATTTGAAGCATAAGGTGAATATTAAGAATATTGACTCTAGAAAAGGGAATTTGATGAAGGCCCCTCCCCCCCAAGACAGTGGTCCCATCAAAGACACACAGGTGTGCCTCCGAAACTCTGCTCCAGGAGGGGAAAGGCATCCTTCCTACGCAGGAGGGTCGGGACGCCAATTCTACTTGTTCCTGGGAACGTTTGTGATCCGTCTCGCAGGAGGAAGACCCATAAGACTGTAGAGAGAAGTCAAGTACGTTCTCTGCACGTGAGGCTGGAAGGAGGACAGAGCGAGGGTGGACAAGGGCTGTCTACGTGCGGTGACATTGAAGGCTACATAGGGAGGACTTGGAGTGGTACACAGCTCAAAGGCGCTAACTATCCTTTGTCGTATTTTCTCATGGAGAGCTGGGAAGGAGAAGACGATGACATTTGTACTCTCTCACCCTAGATTTATCATCGGAACTAATGCTGGTCTGCTGTGTGCTGAACACATGTCCTAAAATGAGCCCATAAAATGAGGCCCGTGGATGTGGATGAGGGGAGAGGAGACCTCACTGCTGGCCCGTGTGGACAGACACATGCCCTGAATTCTAAGAACTGGGGTGTTGGAAATTAAACATTAGACTAGCATGAGGATGCAATCCGTTCTCGCCTCTGGGTTCATCTTCCCCTTGGCCTTGTTTTCAGGGAATCTGGATGTGTTCAGTATTTCCCCCTGAGAGGAACTGGGCATTCTCCTGCACACAGGAGAGCTGAGTGCTAGGCAGTGGTGACCCTGAAGTCACAGAACCCCACGAGGTTGGCTTTGCACCTGGGGCCACGTAGGTCCATCCGGTGGTGTAGCCATTCCTGTTTCATTCCTTATTTACGACTTGAATTCTGTTATCACTGAGAGTTTAATAAATACCATAACCCATTGAAACGTGATCTCAGTTTCTGAGAGTTAGTGAAAAGGGTTTTATGGGGAGAGGCAGCCACAGTCTCCCAATTTTTCTCTCAATTCTCTGGCTGCTGCTTCTCCATCTTCTTTGCTAGGTCCTTCTCATCTCTCTGACTTTAAACATTGAAGGTCCCCAAGATTTAGTCTGTGTACCTCCTCATTTTATCTACCCTCTCCCCCTTTCTCGGCACTCTCCCGAAGCCTCACACCTTAAACAGTCTTCCAATTTCAGTGAATGGCACCTCCAGTCTTTGAATCACACCCCAAATATTGGCACCAAACACATTCTCTCTGTTCTCAACGAAGCGCATGTTTAGAAGGGGGATGATATCTGCAGTCCTCATGCCAGTCCTTCCCTCTTCAGTTTCTTAAAAATAAAACTGGCTTTCCGCCAAGGATCATTCAGATGGTTTTTATTTAGATCTCTCTAGTGCGGGTGAAGGAGGAACCCCCTGAGTTGTCTCTCTGTACCTCTCCTGCTTATGTTTTAATACACCGATTCTTTTGCATACTTTGAAGATCAAAGAACATGAAAAATTTAGGAAGAACACTTTTGGTTAAAGATATTAAAAATCATGTTACGTCTCGGATTCAATTTCCCATTTGCTATTTCTCAGGGAGCATTACATTATTTGCCCTTAATTTCAACTGAAGACGTGAGGCAGAATATAACCCACGATTACCATTTCTCTTTTTTCTTTTTTTCAAAGGCAGATATGTAGATGTTTCCTCTCTGAGTTTTTCTTGTTTCCCTTTGATTTGTATCCTCTTAAACACATCACGGGACCGGGAGCAGGAGCTTGACAAGCTGTCTCTTGTATGAGCCAGGCTCTAGGTCAGCCCTTTAATAGAAGTAAAATGTAAATACGTATCCTCTCCAGCTTCAGAGGAATTAAAGATGAGTGCCCGTGATTCCTTCTGCATTCAGAAAACGTTTCACTGTTTTGTCTACCTTACTTATTGATCGTCACTTTTTTTATGTAAATGAATGTTTCTGTGTCCCCATCTGTCTTTGATTGACTCTTTCTTGAGTCATTTGATGTGACACTTACTTGACTAAAATCATGTTTTTCTCTATATTCTCATACCTTATCATTCACAATTGCTGTTTATGTGCTGGAGGGAAATCCTTTGATCATAAGCGTTTATAAAATTGATAATACTATACCTTCTGAAGGAGAACGCAATGTGTTATCTAATAATCAGATTTAAATGGAAAAAATAATTTTATTTCAATTTAAGTTGGAGAATTTTCCACTATCACATGTGAACTCATTCTTACCCTTTCACTATTTTTTAGGTATAGAGCATTTAAAATGTAATGGGGTTTGCATTAACCTGTTACAGAAAAAAAATGGCTACTTTACAATTCGTACTTGTCTCTTTACTTTGTCATCTAATGTTTATCTGATGATTTCGGTTTTCCATCTCTTCTGAACCTTAGATGACATGACACACACCAAGGCCACCTCTTACATTCACCCCTCCACTGGATCTGACGTTGTCACAATGAAGTACAACTGGACCATCGTTTTCCATCCTGCTGAGATCCTATCTCACTATTAAACTCATACATTTCACATTGTTTTTTTCATACTGTCATCTTAGAAAGAATTCAGGGGCCTCAGTTTTCTCATCTCTGAGATATGAAGCATTTTCATTAGGTAATACTCTGGTCCCATTCAAGAAGTACCATCCAGCCATTCAGTGATGGCCAACAGTCACAGAACTGAAGATTCATAAAGATGCGGAACAAAATTTATAATCACCATAGGTCCCTAAAGTAGTTGGAGAGACAGGCCATCTATGAAAGAATAGATAATAATTTACAGTATCACACAGAATCATTGAAATGTTTGCGACAAATTACGTCTGTGATAGAATTTCATTATCTTCACACATTAGGGTGACCAGAGAGATTTTAGGAAGGGAGGGAGCTTTATTTGGACTGTTTAGAAACTATAGATAGGAGGCAGATGAAGAAGACTCAAAGTTTAATGCGAATGCCCTGATATCACTTAGATGGTGTGAGTTGGTAGAATAACAGCGCTCTACAGTGTAGGGTGGATGTTCTAATTCTTGACCAAGCATCAGGAGGCACATTTATTTTTCTGAAGAAAGCCTGACAGTTTCCTTAATGTTAGTGTGATGTTTATGTGACTTCCTAGTTACTTAATATCTGTTCTAGAGGTCAGAGCATTCCTAATAAATGCCCAGTAGGTAACCAGGAATATTTGTCCCAACTCCAAGTCTAGAGAGGACATTGGAAGGGCCCTCTAATACTCAAAATCATTATGTTAAAATGTTAATTAATAATTTAAAGTCTCACATTTTTAAATAATTTCAACAGAAAATATTCACCTTGGAATGAAACGAGTCTCCTAGGATTTAATTCTTTTTCATCAGTTTATGCTGGATTATTCATATGTAAAAACTCTCACATTTTCTTATTAGCCCATGGGACCAGAATATATATATAATTATAACAGGGACTATGTTCTCTGATTTCTTTCCTGTCCTTTTCTTCCTCATCTCCAACTCTCTTTATTGTCATCATCATCATCATAATCATCATCATCATCATCGTCAAATGACCATTTATTGATAAACTATCACGTATCAGGCATGTGATGGTACTTTATTTGCCTATTGGTACAAAATATTATTATGCATTATATACATGTATTACCAAAGTTTACCTGAAAGTATTTTTAGGAATATATGTTAACTTTTAAAAATCTTCATTGAGACTAAAGCAGAGTTTTACAAGATACTCTATTACTTTTTTTTCTAGCCGTATAATTCTCATTAATTGAGTCAATGTCATCATTTGGAGTTTTAAAATTAAATAATCAGCTATTAAATGAATAAACAAGCAAATTGCATTTACTGTACAGTTACCATGGTCAGACTCTCATAAGTGAATTAGCAGCATTTTCTCAAACTTAAAAACAGATCTGTGAGGTAGCGAGCATTCGCATCCTCATTGTACAAAGGCAGATATATAATTCCTAGAGCATTTGAATAATTTTACGGGGGTCCTATAGCTAGTATGTGCTGAAGCTAGAATTGAGATCCATACCCGTTTGCATCAGAGAAATGGGGAATTCAGTAAGACGTAGAATCTGGTTTATTTTAGTTAATTTTAGATACTTGAGACAGCGGTGTCAGTACACGGAACGGTATTGGGACACAGAACGACCCAGAGCTGTTCACAAGGAAAATACCCTTTTGAGCTTCATGCAGTTTTTTTTTTTCCCAGCCTGCCTCAGACCTCAACTCTTTGCTTTCATTTTTAAATCCAGATAATTCAGTGCCCCTGCCCCCCTAAACTTCTCTTACATTTGGAACTTGGAGAGTTCAGATAAACACAAGGTAGGATATCCTGTATCCCTTCTAATCTTTCTTTCTTTATAACCCAACAAGGGTTAGCTTTACCTTGTGATTGTCTGACTGCATAAGATTTTCCAAACATTTCTAACAACTACCATCATTGCAAACAAAAGTTTGTAATATCTGTGCTGTCTATTCTTCACGGTAGCCCTGAAGATGACCGTGTGTTAATTGGTGCCCAGATTCTACATGTTATTTCGTGTTTTTGAAGAGATTTCCCAGCGGGTGCGTGGTTGGGTTTCTGTCACTGTCCTTGCAAAGTGACAAGGACACAATAAAACTGGCACAGCCTGTATTTGTCAGGCTGCTGCCCCGTGCTCCTCCACCCCGATGCACGTACAGCCGGCTGGGGAGCTTTCGGGGTACCGCCCCCTGGGCTCCATGCCCAAGGAGTCGGGGTTCTGGGGTACAGCACAGATGTCCAGTTTTAAGCACCCAGGGGGTTCTGTGGTCGTTGCGAACCCCTGTCTGGCTCCCCCACTTTCTTTCAAGGCGCTTGACACACGGGTTGGCGCTTAAATTACGTCTTCAGCTCAATGTTCAATTGTCCTCGAGGTCAAACTTTTATATTAAAAATGTGGTGTCTTTCAAACTATACAGATTTTTATATGAGACTCTGGAGAGGTCACCACACACACAAAGGCGGGGAGCCGGCCGAGGTCGGAGCCTATTCCAGGCCCCTCCATATCTCCTTTGAGGGGGGACACAGAAATATTCTCTTGGGGTGCCCTGAGATGCAGCAGAAAAATGAGGTGTCTGAACTCCGTGCCAGGCCTGCTCTGCTCATCTCCCCTCATCCTAAATCAGGGTTCTCAGGAGGACGCCTCCCGAAGCAGAGTCAACAGAAGTGTTCACAGCCCATCTCCTTCAGGGGGATAATTATGCATCACTGTGCATTCCTCAGCCGTCTTCCCTCATTTCCGCGTCCTGAATTACTGGTGCGAAGTGTCCGTCCCTCGGTGACACGGGGGAGAGCATGAGATGCGCTTGCCTTTCTGCTGAAGACCCAATAATGAGAAAATATTATGTCTGTAAAGACCCCGTGAGAAATCCAGAGTGCCTTCAACTGGTATCTCATTATAAGTGGAAATCTTAATCATTTTAACTCGCCAGAAAAGATTTCTTTTTTTGTCATTGTGATTTTTTCTTTCTTTTTCTTTTTTTTTGCCTTTGGAAGTTCTAGTATATTATTTCTTGTGATCCCTTGGAGTTTAACAGCCATTGCTGTCATTTTTGAACAAACTATATATTATTCAGTGGGGAAGAAAGTTAATATCATTCTGTAATATGTAAAAAAAAAAAGTAAGATGATCTTTTGGAGACTGTAGATATTTCTTGAAAGGGTTATTTTACCAAGGTTTATTAGAATTTATAGACGACTATATCCCAAATCATCTTGCGATATCAGAATCATGATCATTGCATTTATTGTTATCTATAGGGTTATATGCATCCTCTGCAATATTATGATTTGGGAGATGTTTAACTAGTTAATCCTGTCACATTTATTGTCTGGTATAGTTCAGGGGTCCCTGACCCCTGGGTCGCAGGCCGGTACAGGTTCTGTGGGCTGTTAGGAACCAGGCCACAGAGCAGGAGGTGAGTGGTGGGTGAGCAGCAAAGCATCTGCATTTGCAGCCGCTCCCCAGCGCCAGCATCACCGCCTCAGCTCCGCCTCAGGCCATCAGGCATTAGCTTCTCATAGGAGCACCGGTCCCTCATACCTAAAAGGTTGGGGACCGCTGGGTAGTCTGTCTATGTTCCTGCCCTTCTCTCAGCTGTTTCCTACTCTGCTGCAAAGCTCAGTGTTGTGGGGTGTGTCAGCACCGTTCGGTGGCCGTCCCCAGTTATTCAGTCGAAAGCTAATCTAGGTTTCGCTGTGAAGGAACATCAGTCACAGATGCGATTCAAGTTCGTACCCAGCTGGCTCTGAACACCGGCCATTGTCCCTGATGACGTCAGAGGCTCTGATTTAATCAGCGGAGAGGGTTTGAGAGTCGAGATGACGGTTGCCTGAGGAAGAAGAAGTTCTGCTCTCAGATGGATGTCCCCCCTCCTGCCCGTCCCGAGGGCCCGAACTTTTCTCGCCAGCCCCACAGTCTTGTCAGCCGGCCCCTCAGTGTCCATCTCTAGGATGTCTGTCTGTCTCCTTCTGGTGGTTTCTCTGGTCCACACCTGCGGGACACAGAGAGAGGCCTGCTGACCCCTAGGCCTCGCTGCGCTGTGCCCAAGGCAGCTCGCCCAGGATCCGTGTGTCTCTCACTGGATTTGCACGCAGGCCACCCCAAGGCCCTGTGCACATCCCGTTGGGAAGTCTGGAGCGGGGCCTCAGCATCTGCATTTCCAACAACCTCCTGGATTGGAGGTTGGCAAACTTTTTCCAGTAAAATGCCAAATCGTAAACACTGCTGGCTCCATAAGCCACGCAGCCTCTGTGTGTGGCTCGTCCCCATCTCTGCTGCTGCCATGTAGAACAGCCACAGGCCACATGTAAGGGAACAGATGTGATTTGTCTCAATAAAACTTTATTTACAAGAAAGGTGACAGACCAGGGGCACTGAAGGCTGCCAGCACCTGCGCTAGATTCTGCTGCTGTGTCGTTCCCGGGGCTGCCCTCTCAGGGGCGAGGGGTCGGGGCAGAGGTCCCATGCTGCAGGTGTGCTGTGTGCAGACTTCTCTTACCAGGTCCCAAGAGCCGATTTTTAAATATTCGAGAGTTTCGTGAGCCAGTGGTTAAACTGTTATTGCCTTGACATCGACTTGGCGGAAGCCTTTACACCATGGAAATCAGAAAGTGCCCCCCAAAATCAGTTAACACCACTGTTGACTTCTTCATGATTCCTATGACTTGACATTTATCCAGGTTGAAAGGATTACAGACACACGCGTACGAAACGGCGAATGCGTGACTTTAGTGGACATTCGTGGACTGGTTTGTTGAAATCTGGCTTTTGGGTGTGAATCTTCTGTCGCACGCAAGAGATGAGGTTCACCTGACTTCTTTTCCTGGCCGTGGCACAGGAAAAGCTGATTCAAGAATATTCGTGGATTTTGGCACTTGGTTGTTCTTTCAGAGAAGCTCGCAATCTCGTGAGAAAATGTCATTGGGATTTTAGACCACGGACAGCAGGCTCACTAAGGAATTCAAGGTGTCTGCTTTTGTTTCCCTATATTATCTGTGCTCAGCGAGAGGCAGCACAATACTGAACATCCTATCACATGGAGAATTAAGGGTTTATTTTTAATTCAGTCAACCCTATCTACTTTCTTACAGGATTTGAAAGACGTTTTTTAAATTAAATATTAGTGTCCTACTTGGTAGACGTATAAGGTACATTTGTAAGCGTGGATTATTAAAAAGGTCCTCAAAAAGTGCCCATTTATCTTTTCATTTCATAAATAATTTACTGGGGCCTAAGAAGGGGAATGAGTAATTAGCATGTCGTAGCCAGTTGACAGCAGAGCTGGATCGGGGCCTCGGGCCGTCTCACCGCGTGTCCCTGTGTCCCCGTGTCCCCGTGTGTTGTGCAGCGAGTCTCAGCTCCTGCTCTGCAGTCCGCTTGTGCGAGGCCCTGGGCATGTCACAGGGTGACAGACGTCCCGTCCCCTGCTTTCAAGAAGCTCGCAGTCTCCTGGAAGTGAGGGAGCAGTTCTAGTTGCTGAAAGTTTTGGCGCAGATAGAAACAGCGCTTTGTAGGGCGTAGAGCGGTGGTCCCCAATCCTCCTGGCACCAGGGACAGGCGCTCCTGTGAGACTCTGATGCCTGGTCATCTGAGGCGGAGCCGAGGCGGTGATGCCGGCACCGGGGAGCGGCTGCAGACACAGGTGAAGCTTCGCTCACTCGCCCGCTGCTCACCTCCTGCTGTGCAGCCCGGTTCCTAACAGGCCACTGACCAGTGCTACCTGTCTGTGGCTCGGGGATCGGCCACCCCCGGTGTAGACAATGGAACAAAGAACTCTGCAAAGATAAGTTGAGAAAAACTTCCAAGAGGAGGAAACTGCTTCTATTTCTTCCAGGGCATAGCTGTGTAAATGGCGAGCCTGGTGTCTCACGGAGTCTGCGTGTCTCTGGGTCAGTCCCTCCGCCTTACTGTCCCCGCTCTCTCCAGGGACGGTCAGGGGTGTTTCTGCAGAGATGCTGGTTGAGCGGATAAGCAGAGAGCTCCTCGATCTCCATGGGTCCCCGGTAAAGTAACACATGTCCCCGAAAGGCACGCACACAGCCTGAGCAGCTGCGTTCACCAAATCACCTATTAAGAAGCTTGAGTGCCATCCCCCAGGGGTGAGGAAGGAGAGGAGGCTGGACGCCAGCTCCTCTCGCGTTCGTGCCACTCGGCTCCTGCCTGTTAATTTGCCGAGCTCCTGGCACTGGCTGCCTCCTTGTGCCTCCAGAGGTGCGTGGCAGAGCTGGCCTCCCGAGGGACAGCTGTGCGCAGCTCTTCCCAGCTGGAGCGCAGGCAGGTGCGGTGGGCAGCCGGCAGGTGGCCGTGCTCAGGCGTGTTGAGACCAAGGAGACCAGCGAAGGCCGTGGATCCGGGACTAGTTTTTTTGTTGTTGTTAAGAGAGTTTGTTTCATCGCCAGCATCTTATTGTACATGTGTGAGATTCTACCAACTTCTGGCAACAGGATGGAGGAAGTGAGGGGACGGAAGGTGATTGCAGAACAAAGCGGTGGAGACAGGTGGAGGGGATGGGCTGGGCAGGCTGGCGGGCCTGGCGCCGGTGGCGTTTTGAGGGCTGACATTCGCAGATCTGCCAAGCGTGGGAATGTGGGACCAGTAAGGGCAAAAGAGGGACGCTGTGCAGGGGAGGTGTGGGCAGGGGTCACCTGTGTCTCTCGGCTGCCGTCCCTGGGAACCAGTGCTAGTGTGTGCGCACAGAGAGAAACCCCTTCATCACATCGATGGCCCCTGCGGGCCCTGCTCTGTCACCTGGGTGTCTCCGGTGTGGCCTCTTTGCTCCACTCGAAGGCAAGCTTTAGGGGCTCAGAGGAAACCCCAAAAACTTGCCCTACAGTTCCCTCAGTGTAGGCCTCAGCTGCCATCTGAAATCTGAGGTGACGATTTAATTCAGCCTAATTAACCTCTTTATCACGTGAGATCCTGTCTTAAAACTGAGAACCAATCCAGCTTTACCTCATGGTTCTCCAGTGCTGGCTGTTGATTTTCCAAGGGGCTCACCAGACTCCTTCCCCAGGTACCTGGTTCTGTCCAGATGTTGTCACCAGCATCTTCTTACAGGACTTTTTCTCTCTCTGCTTGGAAATTATTCTTTTGGTTCCTTTGCTACAGCAAGGAATGTTTTGCCTCCGGGTGAAATCAATACTGTTGACCACAGACATCTTTGGCTGGCCAGAGAGAGTCTGTGCATTCATTTGTCTTCTGTCCTGTCTCTTTTCTTAATTTTTGTTTTCCATCCTGCTGAAGGCGCTACAGCAACGTCGTTTGGAGGCTATCAGGGTCTAAGTGAACCGGTGTCTGTTTTGCTTCCTGCCCGTCGGCAGACGCTGTGGGCCGTGATGGTCCAACAGTGACGGGACATGCAGTTCTGACACTTCTCACGTCTCTGTTCCTCTCCCCAGGCCAGCGAGGCTCAAAGACAGAAACGCGATGCCTCCCATGGCCCGTGGCCTGATGTCTGTGTTTCCTGAACGCACCTCAGAAATCACATCACAATCGATCGTGGACACATTTGATTTTCAGTGATGTGGTTTCATAGGAATTACTGCAGAGGGACTTGTGTGTTGGTCACTTAATTAAACCTCTCGTGCTCACTTCTTCCTTTTAGCTTAACATAGAAGCGCCCGAAGCTAATTCACTCAGCTGGGGAGGAAACCGTGGCTTTGCATACTCTCAATCCTGGATCATTATTTTTCTAACTATCTTTTGACCTTCTAATACTGCTCATTTGAAAACTAATTTTTCAGATATGGATCTTTCCTGAGTGTGATTTTTGGGGAGCTGCTTTCATTAAACTGTTCAGAGATCTAAGAACGAAAGTATTACCCCAAACACAGCAGCTAGTACTTAAACTCCAAGGTGAAACATAGAAATGAATATTAAAAAGCCAGAAAAGTATTCTTACAAATTCCACTTTGAATATTAAATGCTCCAAGATAAATATATGTAGGTATACCTGAGAGGAAGTGGAACCATATTGACTCCATTACTGGAAAGTAAAGTAATAAATGTATTCATCATATTATTCTTTAATGTGCTTCATCATAATGACAAATATTTTAAACATGGAAAATAAATTTTCTTATCGGAGACAGATTTCAAAATCATGTGTTTCTAATAAATTATCAATTTAAATTTTATCCCTTAGGGGAGTCCTACTTGAAATGATTTCAACTCTTAGTCTCGTATTTTACACCTTATACGTAGGAAAGATGTCTACAATATATTCATCTATCATGACTTCATTCGAATGCATGATCAGGTATTTTTCAGACGACGATGAAAAGTTATTTTCTTTCAAGTGCCATTTTAGAGAGAAAAAAAACAAAAAATATTGATGCACAGAGAATCAGAGTAAATTAATCTCATAATATAAGTGAATTGAACAAGCTGCTCAGTATAAATATTTTAATCACTTTTTGATCCAGAAGCGCCACGTCTACAAAATGAGCAATTATGTTTCCCCTCTGGGGAGTTGACTCTAATTACAAAGCAGTAGGAGACGACTAAATGTTAATATATGTAAATATCAAACATCAGGCCCTTGCATTTCCGTGTGATTTTCAAAACAAATATACTTTGTTTCTCATAAATATTTGGGGCCTAAACTACACGGGGTCAGGAGTCAAGGAGTATTAGGTGTCTTTTGAGCACTTATGATTATACAATATTTCTCACTGATTCTAAGAAACGGATGATTTAAAAACAGCCAGTGAAGGGACACTCATCGCTTAAATTTAGGGTCCTCCGTGTCCCGTGCCAAAGCATTTCCACCCTAGATGCTACGTGAGTAGGGGCCACATGTACTGAGAACGGAGAGAGAGACAGACATGTTCTCAGTACACATGGCCCCTAGTCACAAAGAGCTTTGGCCCTCCCTAGAGTTGGCATCCAGAGGTGAGGCCAGCAGACCTCAGCTGTGGCACTTGGCCCTTTCTCCTGAGATCTGCTCAGGTCCTGTGATGTCTCCGAGGGCTACTCAGCTCACAGGCTCATAGAAATAAGGGCGATTTCTTAGGCTGCAACCCCGTGCGTGTGTGTATGGGACAAATTCCCTTTTAGTCTCAGAATCCTACGGTCTGTACCTCCGAGCCAGAGGGTCCTACGTTCCCTATAGAATACTGGTGTATAAGAAGGTGTTCACAGTATGAATAGATGTGTAATTGGATTGAGAGAAAAAATAGTTTATGCAAAACTCTGATATGTATCTCTGAAGATCTTTTGGTCAACAGTCATTTTGCCTATTAGAAACATCATTATATCGATAAAATCTTAGTTTATTGCAAATTTCACACTTGACTCTTTGAACCTTCAGATTGCCCATTTATGTAAAGGCTGTGACTCAGATCTCATCCAAAAGCTGTTGACTGCGAAGCAAAACACCGTTTCCAATCGTGCTCATTCTTCGTATATGAAATGCCCACGTGAAGATTTTGAGGCCATTGCCATGAAAATTGCCAGTCTCCATTTTTTCTATGTGGTCGCCTGATCGGCAAACACAGTAGGCATTAGTTCTGGTTTCCTGTTCATGGATGAAACTTCAACAATTTCATTAACTTTCCATCTCGGGGATAAAGAACAGAACATTCATCCATGCTCTATGCGCAACATCCAGACTTGTTTTTGCTCTTCCTTCTTCACGTTTTAAACATTTCAGTTATTTTCTGTGCTTTTCAAATTTATGTCTGTACCACGTCTATTATTCCCATTTTAGAGATAGGAAAATAGAATACGTTCAGGGACCCAGTGAAAAATTATAGGAATGACATCTGAGTCTAAGCCCAGGTCTCTATCTAGCATAAAATTATGACTTAATATCATAATTTAAGAATATTTTATAATTCAGGAGAAGTGCTACTTTCTAAGCTTGAAGAGCATTCATTTTAAAAATTATTTTATTCTTTGGCCTTTTTTTCCCCCAAGGAAGTGCTTCTTGGCCACTAAAAAGCCATAGATCCACTTGCTTGCCAAAGTCAAAATTTTCTGCTTTACCCAAGAAAAGTCCATCAAGTTACCAGGTTATAATTTCCAAGTTCATGGATGCAGAGCCACACAATAAATTATTCTGAAAGTGTATTTACTTCATGACTAGTTTTTGATGAGTGACGAGGAAGAATTCTGCCTAAAGGATACTATTTTGGATGTGTCAATTAGAGCTTATCTACGTGAATTCAACAATTTTTTGATTTTTCAAGATGAGAAGATTCAATATGATTTTAACAAAGTTTTAACAATCACCTACTTTGGGTCAGATTCTATAAATTGCAGAAATGCACCCATGAACCTGTCATTTCCCCAACATTTTATCATTTCCTAGAGGGGCTAAGACAAGTACGAAGCAACATAGAAAGAATGATTTGTCTGGATACTTCCTTCTCAATCCAGTAGCGATGGCTCTGGTCCAGAGCGAGTGGAATCTCATTCCAGATGGAAGCATCAGGCAGTGTGCTCCCTTAATTAAATAGCATTCTCTCCCAAAAGGACTCAGTGTAGACAGATTAGCAACTACACTCTCTTCTCTCAGATTATTTATACTTACACACACACACACAGACCCAGCCCTTAGCCCTATCAATTATTATTTGATCCCAGAAAGCAGAAATGTCTGGAAATTTCTAAAAAATGCCCTAATATTTTGCTTTACTCTCAATAGTGTTCTCTTTCTTTGTGCCTCTGTAAATCTGGCCTTTCAGAGAATCAGCGACTTGGGAAAAAGCTAGTTGGGTAGCTGAGTAGCTGAGCGTTGACTCAGAGCCAATTTCTGGCTGGTCCCCTGGACTGAGCCAGGTTCCTTCCCCTGCCCCGAAGTCATGCTTCTCCTCATCACATCTAAAAGCTGATCTGTGATGTAGATCACATGATATTTTAGTTAGGTTCCTGCTGTGGGTTGACTCGCTCCCAGGAGTTCGCGTGCGACCTCGTCTGGGGGTAGGGTTGTTGCGATTGCTTTAGGCTAAAATGAGGCTGTACCGGGCCTTTTAATCAAGTTTTGTGCATATGCACACAGACATAGTTTCCAGTCAAATAGCTTGTGAAATTCTGAGTTACACAATGTTAAACTTCTTGGTTGCAGGACTTCTCAGTACCTTTAGTGAGATCGCATGCATTGTGACTGGGTAGGCATAGTCTATGGCACGTCCATGATTTATTGGATTATGAAATCTTTATGCTTCTGTTGACGTTGTTTTAACAAACATATTAGAATATATTGGTTCATTGTACAACATCGAAGCTTTTGAGTTTAAATGTTTATAGGCTCTTTAGGATTTGACCGGTGCCTGTATCTTTAAACGTTTTTTCTCCCACTTTTTTCGTCATCATCCACATCGGACTGTTTATCTGTACTCAGATGCACAGCACCTATGTACGTACCCAAGGCGGGCCTGTGGAGGATGCCCGTGTCTGCTTCAAGGCCAGGCTTAAACATTTGCTTTTTTATAAGGCCTCCTATGAATGATCAGCTGCTGCCTTCCCAAGCAGGATTGATCAAAGTGATCTTTATATGCTATAATCCTAACTTTTACAGACATCAGAAAACCACATTATAATCTTTTATGATCATTTACCTCTTTCTCTATTAAGATTCTCTTAAAAGCAGGGACCATGTCCTACGTTCTCGAGGTAGCTTACACAGCTCCTAAAACACTGCAAATTATTCAAAAAATATTTGTCAACTCAGTGCTCATCCTTCCACTTCAGCAGTGCACATAGTTTGGGGGGAATTAAAAAAAAATGATACATCTAACCAGCTAAATATACCCGTTCAGCCAACACACCATCAAGCTCCTCTTATTCTAAGCACTGCCCTCAGCATTGGGGATAGAGTGATAATTTGACAGTCATGGCTGCTGCAGTTATGGAATTTAAATCTAGAGTAAAAAAAAAATTACACATGTAACAATGACTGCAGCAGAGATGGAGAATACTTTGGGGACATGTGACAGGCAGACGGGATATGGCGAAGACAGTTGACCCATCCAAGCAAAGGCGTGTTAGAGATCTTTGGTTGTCCTTAATGACATCACGGTAGCCTCAGGATACTCGGACGTGGTACCAGATCAACCTATGACCACATGCCTCTCCAAACGACTGTTGTGACAATCGACGGAAACAGCCTGTGTGTACCTGGACACACACACGAGGGTTTACTGTCATGTGTAAGGGAGGCGAGGCCAGCAGCATTATCTTCAAAATGGAAGGCCAGGCCTCGTTCAGAGCTGCTGCTGTCCTTACCCTGTTGTAGAAACTAGCACAGTGTCAGCGTCAGACCTAACCAAAAAATGAAGCATCCTAAAGTTGTTAACTCCTTCTTCTATAAAACACCACTGAAGGTAAGTGTCCTGGTTAAATATTCTTGTTTCCAATTTTCTAAGTTTAACACTGTCATCGGCAGGGATGGCCGATGCCCGTGGCATCTCTGCAAGGAACACCGGCTCTCCTTTTAAGCTGCTGTTGCTACACCCAGGCTGTCACACTCCTTCCATGGCTGCCTTTGTGTGACTGACATCTCCTCCTGCATTTTTTTCTGCTTTACTGGGATAATTTATTTAGCACATGCATTTTCCCTGAGAATGTTTGTTATGGGCAGGAAAACACTTTAGCTACACGCACAGTTCTTCTTTCTCCATAAACTGTGTATCGTGTTCAATTCATGGATTATTTGTGACTCAGAGTAACTTCCCCTAGGCTGTCCTAGTGGTTCTTACTCAGTGCCAGCAAGGCAGCGAAGAGGGCACACTCAAAGGGAACGTGTGTAAGCAGATTGATTGCGTGTGATCACTTTCGGTGGTGGTCGTGCCCGCGTGAGCATGCATGCGCGTGTGTGAGCTGAGAAGCAGAACAGCGAGAACTTGAAAAGCAAAGGCCCTAGAACCAGGCTGCCCTATTTCAGCTCAGGTGGCAGCATGTCGTGGTCTTGACCTTGGCCATGTTCCTCGTCCACTCCGTGCTCCAGCTGCCTGTCCTCTAAAGTGAGCAGAATAATAGAACCTCAGACACATATTGCAGTGATGATCATGTGACTTTATAAATATGTATCATTGAGCCAAAATGCCGGTACTTAGGAAAATGTCTTAATAATAAAAAAAAAAAATTTGATGTCTTATTGCCAACTGGTTATAAGGGGAAATGGAATAGGAAGAAGAAATTCTTTCTTTACAGCCTCGGTACATTTGTTCGAGTCACCCGTGACTTCTGCAGGACTGGTTTGAGCGTGAAAAGAAGTCAGTCATCTATGAAGCAATTTTGTCCAAATGATCTCAGTCAGTGAGTGTGCCATTTCAGAGCTGTCTGACGTACCACCTGTTAACGAAATCAGGAGGAATAGTACCTGACAGGGGATAAAAAGTACTGAAAATCCTCAGTGACTTTCATGGTAGAGAGGTAGTTTCACACTTGGGAGAAACACCTGTGGTAATTAGCTAGGATGGAGGGATTTCTCTGCAGCCTTCCTGGCTCGTGTTTGGATGCGGGCCATCTGTCTCAGTTTCAGAGTCGTGAGTGCCCAAAATTCGGGGAGTATTTCTCCCTGGTATCTGTGAATACCCCACATGACTTCTGAACTAGCTGTATTCTTAGATGGAATAGCGTAATAAAAAAATTTACTCATGTCCACCTTTTTATCAAGCCACCTACGGAAATTTTAATGAATTTAACAATTCTTCTCGAATTCGTATTCGTACATGTGTAAATCCAAAGCCTGTTTTAAACCTCTGGTTACAAAATTTGGAGGCTTTTCCATGATGTAACTTCTACATTGTCTTGTCATTGTCAGCACTTATTTCCCACAGCGCTATGATCTGGAGCTGTGCCATCTCTAACGGGAGCCACTAGTCACGTGTGGCCATTGATATTTAAACTTGAGCCAATTAATTTTAATGAAGTGCCATTCTAAATTCAGTCCTCCTGTCATGGTATCCGCATGCCGAGACACGTGTATGTTGAATAACGTCTTACACTTTTTTTGTCCTTTTCACTCGCTCTTGCCCTGGCTTCCACAAAACCAAACCTCAATCTGGCCCCTTCCCTTATGCTTCGATCATTCTCACTCTTCCAGAGAATTCTATTTCCATGCCCCTATTCTAGATAAGCCCTAGCTCTCGCATGGAGACACCACTTCTCTCTGGAGTCCTTCAGAGTGAACACGATTTTATCTTAACCACCTCCTTCCCAGCTGCTCTTTGCTTTCTTCGGGTTCTTCGCTAATACCCCTCCCCCCACCCCCCAGGAATGAGGAATAATCATTATTATTATTATTCTTGTAGGGCCATGCCCATTCTCCTTGCGAACTCATACTCTGTCATTACAATTCCCATTTCCCCACCTTGCAAATGTATTTTCCTACTGAGTTTATATTTTTGCTTATTTATTTTTGAGCTATCACATTGTGTAAGATGCATGACATAGTGATTTAACGCATACCATATATATCATGAGATGATGGCCACGGTGCTGTGTTTATTCTGTTATTCTCATCAGCACACTTTTGCATTACTTCCTATAGTGGCTTTTTGTTGTTGGTTTTGGTATCCTGGTCTATATAGCATCTTCTTCCTTCTTAATCTTTCGATCGTTATATTTAATTAATGTGCCTTTCTCTCCTGTAGCCAAGATTTGCATCACCCGAGCTAGGCTGGTCAAACACTTTTCCCCTGGAATTTGAATCTTGAGCAGAGCTGCACAAAATATTGAAAAAGATTGGTGCTCCTTGAATCCTGCATTTCTGAGATGAAAATGAAGATGCGTTCTTGGTACCCAACATCCAGAATGACCTTTGTCCGTGTCTTTTACTATTATTTTTCGAGACTGAGTCTTCAGGCTTCAAAGAATTGATTTTTAATATTTTCTTTCATTTTGTTTTCTGTTTGCTTCAAGTATATGGTGTTGGTTTTTCTTGCTCACTCCCGATGTTAAGTGAGACAGAAACTGGTACCATATTGGAATGCTGAGAGTGACAGGCTAAAGCCAGAACTGGGCTGATCGGAGGTTAGCGGAGGGTGAGAAAGTCAAAAATTCTCATTACACGGGAGCAACAAAGCTGGTGAAGCTGCTCCACATCACGTCTTGAGAAGCGTGTCACACCGTTTCTGAGAATGGCTTTAGAATGACTGTGGCTTGAGGACATTTTTTTCCTTTGTCATTCATGCATCTTGATTCTTTTAACAGATCGTTGGGGGATCTCTGCTCTCCCCAGTCTCAGGACTGTGTTTTGAGGTCTCACCCTATTCTAGGAGTAGAGCATGTGGTTCTGCTCTTGCTAGTTTGTGTCCCGTGCCCCTGGACGTGGTGTCTGTTCCGGGGTTGGGTGCAATTAGAGCCAGCTCTAATCTGACACACGCTTTTCCTGCCTGATTTGTATATAATACACCATGAAGTGGGAGGTGCTACGGGCTTTTGGCTGCCAAGTAGAAACGGATCTAAAGTCAGCATGCCAAAAATAGCCAAGCAGAAACTCCATGATGTAGAGAAATCGAATCTGTATAATATCATTTGAGCCTTTAATCCATGAAGCCACCAAAGCAGCATTATCACAAAAATTTCAGAAACATGAGCCAATAAATTAGCCAGGGTTAGTAGACTTTTCTATCACTTAAAATTAAAATATTATAAATGATACACCCACCTCATATTCACTGAAGGTTTGAGGACAATTTCACAATCTCTCTCTTCAATCCAACTATGGCTATAATTATGGGGGATTTTAAGAAATATTGGTTACAACTTTTTACCCGTTGAAGTGTTCTAATAATCCTGGAAACGGTGAATACTAAAAGTCTGTTGTATTAGCACAATCTTTCCTACATTTCATACATTGTATGCTTTTTGATTCCGGAGACCCTGAGCCTCATTCTGACTGTTGTCATCCTCAAGCCATATCCTCTTGCCTTTGACTCACCCACACATGTTCGTGACTCTGTTTCTTCAGTGATGTGAACTACTTTTATTAATCGTCTTGGAAACCACTATTTCTTCTTTAACTGAATAGTTCAGTTACACGATCGCTTTGGAGAATGGAATTACGTTCTCTGCTCTGATGGTTCAGCCCCAGAGTCCTTGAGCAATGTGGGCTCAAATGTAGGGCCCTACCAGTTAGAGCCCTTGGCCCTCGGCGAGCCTGGGGTCAGGCCTACCTCCTGTTTGCATGATGACTAACCCCCACTTCCACCTTGCTCTTCAAAACCCCAGCTTGGTCCCCACCGCCTCCTGTCATACCAGATGGCCGCGCTTCCTACTCCAGTAAAAAATACTGGGGTTTTTGGTAACCTTGCTTCTTTTTGACCCCCTACGTTGCATTTTATTTTAGCTAGATTACTGCCGTTACGTCAAGATCAGATGGTAAGTTGTGTCTCTTCCTACTTAAATCTTCAGTCCACCTCCAACCAACTTTAGAATATCGCTGTGTTATTCATCCCTTTCTCATACATATGTAGCTTTGTCCTCTACTCTCGGTACCTCACCTCCGGCTCAGTTCTTCCTTTTTTTTTTTTTCTTTTTTCTTTTTGCCTAAAAAGAAAAAGTCACAGTCAGTAACGAGAGATGAGACTGAGGAAGGGGACCGGGAGTCAGGTCACTCACGGCCGTGGTTGTAACAGTTAGGGGTTTATACTTTTTTAGGGGATGGAAAGCAGGGCGTGACAGGGTCACAGCAGCATTTGGGGTAGGTGACTCTGTCTGCTACGTGGATGATGGATCATGGAGCTGTGATCGGAGCCAGAGGAGTGAAAAATGTTCCTAACATGTGTTCTGCAAGAGACTAGACGTCATTCAGTGTCACTAGATTTCCCTAAAAAAAAAATGACAAGTAAATATGACAACTTTGGCTCTAAACATATCTTCTTCTTTTAAAGTTGAAAGTTTTAATTTGGACTTTAATCAATCCCGTCTCTTTAACCAGAATACTCTTTATTGCCAAACAATTATAAACAGATGGACCAGTTAGCTGCCTATTTGTCCATGATGCGATAAGGTAATATGTACACCCTGGTGTAGTGCGTGGCTCATAAGAGGATGGTCCTGGGCTGGTAACCGCTTCCCGTTCCTGCCCTGGGACCCAGCATCCTGTCTGGTCAAGCGCTGAATACTAGTGAGGATGCAGCTGGGCCCCAGGAATTTCTGGCTCATGTAGTCACTTACTAACGGTATGTCGTAACGCGTCCTCTTCACCCAATCGGGGAGGGAGGCTTTCCTTAGAGTTTCTGATGTGGATGGCTGAACACATGACACACTGGACATGCCTATGGGACAGATGAGGTCAACAGCAATTTTATTTGTCACACAAAGTCACAGCCTGGGGGAGGAGAGAACCCCATGCCAGGTATGGCGTGCACTTGGAGATGACACTACTTGGATCAGTAAGAGCACATTAAGATCAGTAAGATGTCACTGTGCTGAAGAGGGTGAGGGGACCCTTGGTTCCCATGGGAGGGTGCGCTGGGCTGTGTGCCTGTGAATATTCTGCAGGCTGTCAGGGGAACAAAACCCCACAACACAGTGGGGAGCAGGGTGTGCTGCCCGGTCTGCTTGGTACAGAGGGTGGTTTGGCTCAGGGGCCTTATCCGTGGGAGCAGAGTCAGGAGGTGACTCTACGAGATGCCACCTGAGATTTCTCATTTTATCAGATGACAAGGCAGCTTGTCACACTGAGACCTAAACTAAAGCTTCACTTCAAACCCCCGTCGTGTCCTTAGCTGCTACTCCAGGCCTTGTTTTTTCTGCATTCACCGTGGAGGAAGCATGGAGACTGTTGGGGTGACATGTACACCTCTTGTTCCTGGTTTAACCACAGTATCTCTAAACACACGTCAATCAGACATTCCATCCACTGAGCAAAACAAGAAGATTAACGAATTACATAGTTACTTATTAGATTCTCATAAATATTAGAATGAAGATTTGTTATAATGCTCCTTTGCAAAGATAAGTGAAAATGTGTTTATGCAAATCTAAATTTCCCCAGTGCGTTTTTTCTAGAGGCTGTGTATTACCTTATCAGGAGATGTAAAGCATTCTTTACAATCGTATCATCTAAACTTTACAGCATTTGTAATTTTGTTAAAGTCAATTGTTTCTTTCGATATTTATGTGTGAGGCAGATTTTGAATTTCCTGCAATAATATCTGATATGGGATCATCTTTATTTTTATGTTTCAATTTCAATATATTTTCCTGAAGAAGCAATATTTTTGAGAGGCGCATTTTTCTTGTAAAATGCAGAGGCATGACTGATGATGTCCTTTGAGATGCTCTTTGTGACTATGGGACTTTTAGGTTTCTAACTTCTAATTATCTATATTTCAGTTTCTGTGAATATTAGATTGGAAAGCTGATTGTGTCACCCACTGAGCATCTGGAGTAAAAGGTGCATATAAGGAAGTAGCAATGTCATCTGTGATATTATTGGGTAAATTGTGTACCCCCAAATACATAAAGTCCTAGTCCCTGTACTTGTGAATGCAACTTTATTTGGCTATAATTAAGCCATAAGTTACACATAGGTCATATTGGAGTAGGGTGGTTCCTAACCAATATAACCTGTGTCCTTATAACAAGAGATGAGATGCAGAGACAGGCACAGAGAGACTCCTGCATGATGACGGACGCAGAGATAAGAGTGATGCGTCTACAAACCAAGGGATGCCACAGAAAGCAGGTGACATGAGAAGCTGTAGGGCATTGGACAAATTATCCCTCAGAGCCTTCAGAGAGAGCATGGCCCTGCCGACACCTCAATTTTGGAATTCTAGCCACCAGAACTGTGAGAGAAGACATTCCTGTTGTTTTAAAGACTCTTAGCTGTGGTACTTTGTTATGTCCTACTAGTAAACAAAGACACCGCACCAAGGACCAACCAAATTATCTTCATGTACGAACGTCCACGTCAACATCATAGGATTTAAGATTTGATGAAGTTGATCGAATTACTTTTATATAAAGTGATTTAGGTTCTCAAACCATGTGATTATTTAGTTCTTAAAGTCAGGTAGTGTTAGTCCTTCAACTTCGTGCTTCTCGTTCAATGTTGTGTTGACTATTCTGGTCTTTTGCTTCTCCTCATACACTTTAGAGTCAGTTCCTTCATACCTACGAAATAAGTAACTGGTATTTTGATTGTGATGAATCTATAGATGATGTTGGGAAGAAGTGACAGTAACATATGGCAAAGTAACACATGAACTATAAAGATCATAAGGACAGTTAATATATTTTTCCAGATTTATACTTACATATCATTCTGAGGAACACTAATGTAAGAGATATTGTCCTTTTAGTTTGTAATTCTACTTGTTCATTGCTGGTATGTTGGAATGCAGTTGACTTTTGTGTATTACTCTTGTATCTTGCAACCTTGCTATAACAGCTTAGTCGTTCCAGGAGTGGTCTTTCTTTCTCTTTCTCTTCCTTCCTTCCTTCCTTCCTTCCTTCCTTCCTTCCTTCCTTCCTTCCTTCCTTCCTTCCTTCCTTCCTTCCTTCCTTCCTTCCTTCCTTCCCTCCCTCCCTCCCTCTCTCTCTCTCTCTCTCTCTCTCTCTCTCTTTCTTTCTTTCTTTCTTTCTTTCTTTCTTTCTTTCTTTCTTTCTTTCTTTCTTAATTTGGATTTTCAGCATAGAAAATCATGCCATCTGTGAGCAAAAGATACTTTTAGTTCTTCCTTCCCATTCTGTATACCTTTTCTTTCCCTTTCTTGTCTTATTGCATAGGGTAGAACTTTTAGTATGATTTTGAAAAGGAGTGCTGAGGGGGTCATGGTCTTATACTTGATCCTAGTGGAAAACCTTTGACAGTCTCGTCATTCGGTGTGATGTTAGCTGTAGGATTTTTGTAGATACTTTTCATCTAGTTGAGGAAATGTCCCTCTATTCCTAGTTTACTGAGATTTTTTTTTTAATGATGAAAGGGTTTTGGATATTGATTCCTTTTATTCAATAAATTCTAATTTATTTTCATTATGATGAGAAAATGTGGTAGGAGTCATATTATTTTGGGGGGAATTTAAATAGAATCCCTTCTGATTTCATAAATGTGATATTCCTCCTTTAGGATTTGATGAAACTTACTTTATGGTCAAATATATAGTCAATTTTTGCATTCTTTATGTGCTTAAAACAGATTTACATTTTTCTTTTTGTGGTTGCAGGAATTGCTCTACCTATATCTTTATATGTTGATTAAAATGTGCTTTCTATCTGTATTACATATCTAGTATATTTACAAATTAGTTTATTTATCTGGTTTTAAGGGAGATGTACCAACATACATTCTGAAATTAAAAATTTACTCTTTTATTATACCATACACCTTTATCACACCTCAGTAGTCTTTCTTTCCAGCTCCAAATCCTTTTATGAATGCCACTTTAAAGTAATAGTTGCCTCATCTTTTTTTTTTTGCTATTATTCTTTCATATCTGAACCCTAAATTTACTACAATGCCACTCATGGGAAAGACAACATTTTCTAGCTTCAGTTGTGATATGCTGTGGCCACATGAGTAAGTTTTAGTCAGTGAATTATAAGCTGAAGCATTGTCTGGGGTATCTTCTAACAAGAGAAGTTTTGCTATTTTCTACCATCTTCATCCAAATATATGGAATAAACATGAAATGACCAGAGGATCAGCGGTTATCTTGTATCAAAATAACCACACTTTGAGAAAGGTGAAACAGGAATTGAAGAGTTCTGGGTCTTTGATGATATAGCAGCTGTGGTATATAAGATAGAAATACACTTCTATCTTCTTGAGGATAATGCTGCTTTGAAGTATCCTTTTTTATAAAGCCAAAGCCCTCCTTATTGATACAAGGCACAGCCCAACAACTCCCCATGAAATACCTTTATTTTAATCTCATTGAAATAAAGGTTCAAAGGAGGAAACTTTTCTGTATTTGTAAAACTGTTTATATTCTTTCTTTTTTTTTTTTTTTGATTTATGGTTTGGCTAAAGAGGGTGTTCTAGGTTAAAAAATATTTTCTCTCCTAATCCGAAAGAATTGTTCCTTTTTCTCCCAGTAAGTGGTAATGTATTTAGAAGTTTGGAATATTGGTGATATTCTCCCTGCCCATTCTGAAGTTATTTTAGACTTTCTCTTTATCTCTGATATTTTAAAAGTTGTTGGTGACACATTTGACAGAGAGAAAGTACACCAGGCAAGTTAAGTGAGCAAAAAAGGCCATATTAAGGAGCATTGCAGTCAGCATATTGAGCTCAACTTTGCTGAAACGAGATTTGGAAGAGCTTTATGTGCTGGTTGACCTAGTGGGAAAGTGCTGGAGGACAGCAGGGTGGAGGTGATCAGTGTGGTTAGACCTTCTGTGTTTGCTAATTGGCTCTTATCAAAGTCAGGCTCCTCCCCTCACCTTATGGTGGAAGGAGCTGAAGGAGCTGTTTCCTTCTGTGATTGTATTTCAAAGGTTTGGCTCCCAGGTCCTCAAGGAAGACATTCCTGGATTATAAAATTGGCAAGCGTCTGGGAGAAGGTTTATATCCCAAAAGTGCAAAGAAAGAATTTACAATGACAAGTTTTCTAAAGTGAATGTTCTAATGAAAGGTCAGAGACCAATGGCTGGGAAGAAAACTGTCTCAGGTTTAACCAAGCAAAGGGGACATTCAGGCCCTCTTGGTCCCACTTTTGTATTGGCCTTATTTTTGCTGAACAGTTTGTATATTTGATGTGACATTTTAATTGAGAGATTTCTGCACTTAAACTCTGGGGAACTTTTGTTGTTTGATTTCTTTTATACCTATCTCTCCTATCTTCCTTTCTTTTCCCCTCTGGGACTTTTATTAATTATTTGTTGAACTTCCTGATTTGACCATGTATTTTGTCTTTCACATTTTCTGTCTCTGACCTTTGTTCAACTCTGGGACATATTTTCAATGTGACCCTCCAAAACTTTTATTGACTTTTTAAATTCGATAGTTTATATTTCATTTTCTTAGTAATATCATTCTCTATTTCTTGTTTTTAGCATGGATCTTGTTTTTTGGCTGTTATGTAATGATCCATGCTTCTCAGGACTTTAATTGAGGATATTTCATAATTGTTAAGGATTTCTATCTATATTTTCAGAACTCATTTTTTTGTTATTGTTATATTTATGTCATTTTCATTGATGTTCCCGTGTATCATTTTTTTTTTATTTAAGACAGGGGCACAGAGGAGTTCATTGGGAATGATGAGCATATGATGAGAGAGACCCACCCCCAACATCTCCTGTTTCATGTTTAGAGTAATCAGATACAAACCCTGCTATCAAGTTAGACAATCTCAAACTATCTAAAGCATGTTTTTTCTCTAATAACTTTTGAGTTTCTGAAGAGTTCTTCATTTTTTTTTAAACTTGAAATTAGAAACTTGGTTTCTCTTTCTGCTTGTTGAAGTGGAGTATGGCATTGAAGGTTATGAAATATCCACATGTAGGACTTTTAATTATCTCCTTGTTTTTGGCCCCAAGTTTCACATCCCACTTTCTGGCATTTTCAAGCCAGATACTCTGTCAGTACAAGCTCTATTTGCTTCCACTTCAACAGGATACAGATGTGCAAGTATTTCTGGCCACTGTACCTCTCTTTGCCTCTCTTCATCAGCTCTTCATTAAAATTTTTCTCCACTAATGGCCCTTTATACTGTGTTTCATCATCACTTTTATTCTCTTTAAATTTATTTCTAGTGAGGTTTCAGGAAATGAGTTGAAAATCCCTCAGTCATTCTGTTTTGTTTGTGGGAACTACCCCCACCCCATGCATTTTTGTGCAGATGATAAGGAAAAAAAAATTAGCTACTGGTTCTCTGAATCCATTGTGAGATCCAGTAGACATTGGTTCTCAATGCTGAGGGCCATATTCCAAAACCACTTCTAACATTGCTCTTTCTCTAGAGGGCTGGCATTTTGGGGACCAGTTGAGTTCTAAATATTCCAGGAGCAGAAAGAGTCATCCTGAACCCAGATAGCTCTGAGTCAAAGGGGCTTCTCCTTAGATTTGCATAGGGCTGGACTGGTGTCAAGCAGCTTCCTCCCTGGGCTGTGCTTTGAGGAGCAACTGACAATCAGGTCACAGCAAGAAGCAGTAGCAATACCATCTATGAGATGTCAGGTATTGTTTATTTTTGTTTGAAATAACTGTCTAAACATAGTATAATAAACTATATAAATGTCTAACCAATTAGTTTCAATACTTGAAACTAATGAAATAAAAACAATTTAAGAAATAAATCATCTTACTTAAAAAAATAAACATTCTAAATTAGGATTTCAAGCTGAAATTAAGCTTAATCAATCTCTACCTCCAATTATGTGCTTTTTAATTCATTGCAATACTAAATAACATATCATTTATGGTGAAAAATAAAGGTTAGTTATTTGAGAAAACTAAGTTTTATATTTGTACCTTTATACCATCCTGCTTAAGGAAAACCAGTTTTGAGTTTCAATTACATTTGCGATTCTCCACATTTAATAGTAAAGCTGACCTTTTTTTTTTTTTTCCCATCTCTAATGTAGGCTGATGCTCTAACTCACGTAAATGCATGATTTGTTTCCAATCACGAAACTTCCCAATGGCTTATCAAGGGCAGGGTTATTTGAACAAAAGCGTAACATACGGTGTACAAATAGCACTCATATATAAACGTAGCATGCACCAGAGATTAATACAATTTTCCTTTTTCGGGTGATTAATATTTAGCCTGGCAGCTGTAGCCTTTTAGTCTTCCATTAGCTGACAGATGTGAATAAGGGTTGCATCTTGCCTCTGCCACGCTTCTATATCTTAATACGTGTTCATGGCTTGGGGACCATGAAATATGCTCCAGGATTATTTAGAACTCTCATAGGACTTCCTTGTGGCTTCAACTGATTTTTTATCCCACGCATATATTAAATTGAATATCCTTTTTTTTTTCTTCAGGGCAAAAAGTTAACGGGCTTGAAACTCACAGGTGCAGAACAATAAACAAAATTCCAGCTTGAATGCGGGCATCCAAATGCGAGCTGCTCCTTCCTTCTCATAGCTCAGAGCATCCTGAGACCTTGTAAAGGAAATAGTGATGTATAGCTCCGAGCATGAAGTAGATAGAGACGAGCACACGTTTATATTTGAAAGATAATAATTATACATGTGTGCAACCTTAGGTTTTATTTTGGAAAATCAGGGGAGCTATGTGACATTTTCATTCTCAGTGGCTAATGTTCCATACTCAGGCTTTTGAGTATTTCACTAATTATGACTTCGTCATCTCATTTTATGAATGATACATATATTTTTATAGGTTTGATGTTAAAGTGATGGTTTGTGAGATTAGGGAGGATGCCTAGATTCTTTTCAGATGTTTATTAGAATGACTATTCTTTTGTACGTAACATCTACAGTGATAGAAAAAAAAGTGAAAATTGGAAAATATATTCTGTCTCACAAATGATGTATTTGTAATCTGAAAGTTTTATGTGTGTGTAAATCCACAAACACAAGTTATACAAAATGCATTTCAGTATTATGAATTATGTATACATTTACTAATAACACTTAGAATGTATGTCCATTAAAAATTATATCCACATACATTTATTTCTGTATGTGTATATACATTGGAATGCATATACAGTGGGGATTTAATGGATGTGCACATTATTAAAAATTCTTAGTCACATTTGCCTATGTATTTATTAAGTATTTGCTCAGGATATAGATGCTTAAGATATAGTGCCATGGGGTGCTCTAGACAACCAGTGAGGTATCATAGCTGCCAATAATACTTAAAACTTGATTGGTAAATGAAAACAAAACATGAATAGTTGAATAATGATATCAAAGTAAATCACCTATCTGTACATAGTTACAAAAAGTGTTACAGTATCAGCATATTGCCAACTGTTGGTGTTCCAAACTAATTTTTTTTTAAACATTTAATCATTCAAGGGTGAGTCTGTTAGACTTAGAGTGAAGAGAAATGTCACCTCAGCAGACTCTCTGTAGTGTCTTACCAGGGACAGTCGGGGGAGGATGTTGATTTTAAAGCCTAAATGGAGAGATTTTAAGTCTTTCAAAGCCCTCAGGAAGGAATGGAGAGAATTTAACACACAATAGCTATAGACTGGAGGGCACACTAAGGCAAGGTGTTGAAGCGATTACAGACAGGCAAGGAGTTAATGTCAACAAGGAAGCTATTTTATTTTGCTAACTCTTATTTCTAGGAGCCCCTATTTCCTGGAGTCAATAGATAAATAATTTCTACTCATTCTCAGTATAGCTTTATTTAGAGAAGACGGGTTTATATGATTCTGGTATTATTTAATAGAAGAGCAGAGAAATTTGTTGGTTTCAGTTTTTATTTCCCTCTCCCCCTCCCCCATCTACATTCTTCAGTCTCAGCTGGAAGGAGGGATATTTTTGTTAGGGGATATGATCAATCCAGTGTAAGGGAATATTATCACTGTTGATTGTGGTATGGTTGTATATAGTACTTTTATTGAAGTTGTTCCAGTCTTTAGAAGTGCCAGGTTTTCTTTCTAAAAATGGAGGATTCGTTGTTAGATGTTTTGATGGCACAGTGACTGCTGGATATATATAAGACTCTGGAGGGGATACATTTCAGCCCTGAACATGAATATTGGGGAAGATTTGATCACAGTTTTGTTACCTCTATACCAGGGGCCAAAGCTCTCAGAATGAGACATGAAGAAAAATGCAAAATATTAAATAAAGATCAGTAATTTTATTGTTATACACATGCCTAAGACAATGCCGAGTAGTAAACCAGCCATGATGACTGAACATAGTCGGGTAGATCAAATTATAACTTTAAGATGAAAATGTGATAAACAGAAATTTTGGTTTTCCTGATCTTCTTCTGTGGGTCTTCAATGAAGACGTCAGCTTCATTCGTTGTTATTTTGACCCCATGGTATAGCTTAGAAGCTATTTCTTCCTCCAACATAATAGCTTCTGGAGGAGTCCTAAAAATTCTTAGTGTCAGGTCACTAATCTGGACAGTTTTTCCCAGTCATTCAAGGATGGCTTGTGTCTCTTTGAGTGGGAGGCAGGTGTCAGAAGGCCTTCCAGGTGAATGTCACATTGGTGAGAGCTGATCAGGCCCCTCCCATCAAAGTAGAGTCAAACAAATTTTTATTTTTATTTTTATTTACTTTATTTTTAAAATTGAAATATCATCGGTATATAGCATTGTATACAGTTAAAGTGTAACATATGTTAATTTGATTCATTTACATATTATCATAGGTTCACCATGGTAGTGATAGCGCCTATAGCACATCACATAATTATCATTTCTGTTTGTGGAGAAAATAATGAAGGCCTAGTCTCTTAGCAAGTCTGGTGATTGTAGTACATTCGTGTTGTCTGTACTCACCGTACTGTGTGTTAGGTCCTCAGGCTGCATGCTATCGCCCCGAGCATCTCCTTTCCCATCCCCCACCTGTAGCCCCTGGAAACCACCCTTTCACTCTCGGTTTTAAGGGCTTTGGCTGTTTTAGATCCTAGATGTAAGCGACATTATGCAGTATTTGTCTTTCTGGGTCTGCTTTTCCCCACACAGCCTAAGTTTTTGGAGCAGGTGTTGGTAAGCAAGTTGGTCATCTTGGTAAGTTAGCCATTTCCATTGGTCCACATTCTTTTTTTCTAGAAGGAAGTATTTCCTGGAACAAATAACCTATAGCTGTTTCTGTTTGTTCTGTATTGTTTAACATATGTAAGGAGAAGATTTCTGCTCTAAATTTTGTCCATTTTGGTCCCAAAGAAGAAACGATTTATAATAAAGGACTTCTTTAGAATTTGAGAGAAAGAGGAATCTCAAAGAGTGTCAGTGGATTATGACGCATGGGAAGATGAGCCACAAGGGTTTGGTATGAGTTGAAACTGGGTATTGGAGCTTGCGAATCATTTGGTTTTTATGTGAAAACATGTTTACCTTTATGCTAATGAGTTAAACCTGCAGTTATTACGTAGATGACGTATTGGATGGAACATTCACATTCATCCTCCACACGTAGCTTCGGGTCAGATGTGTTTCATTGACTTAGTGTGGGCTAGTTTTGTACAATTAGAGTTTGATGTCACAACACGGTCTTTCAACTGAGTTAAATTTACCCCTGAATGTACATGACACAGTGGCTTGAGAACTGGTAGTTATACAAATCAATTTCACGTGTCTAAAACTCGGTATATATTCCCTCTCTCGGCTGATCTTCCTGAAATTGAGTCCTTAAGTCATTGGTGGTTTTGATTTCCTGCCTCTCATTTGCATGTACCTGCTCTTCTCCCAGTGTACAAAAGAAACCACGCTTCTCGCATACACTGAATCTCCCTGAGGCGTCTTCCCTAACACCACCAAAGAAGTCATGATGGAAACTATTGTTCTCAACAATGAGGAGAGTTAGTTTAATGACTGGTGATGAAATTCTTTCACAGGTCAGTTTTGAGAAATTCTTTATTTTTAACAGATTTTTACAAGCACCTAACAGGGCTGTCTAGTACAAGATGAAAATGGAAATTCATTTTTGATAATGAACGGCCATGTAATTTTTGACATTTAACTCAGAAGGGATTGAAAGCATTCATAGTTTTCTTGTAATAAAGCTCTTTAGTCTGTAATTTTAATAAACAAGGTTTCTCAATGCTTACATCAATAAACATAGAAATTAGAATAGAATCAACGCTTAAATGTGTCTGATTTTAGGTATGAATCATGTTCATTAACAAAGTCTTGAACTCTGCGGTTCTCAAACCTGATCTAACCATGATTGGTGGAAATACTCTTGGGAGAAATAGAAAGGAGTTCAGCAAACTCTCTGCCTGCAGCTCCTCGCCTTCAAACTCTCAACTTCCCTTTTTACATTTTTAATATCTTTTCCGAATTCCAATAATCTCAGCCCCACGTCCAAATGTACGTAAACAACTTATGAAGCCAAATATATTGCACAGGGTGAAAAATCTATGGATAAATTAATCTATTCTTCAATATTCTGCCCCAATTTCACCTCTATTTAAGTGATAAATGTTTTAATTAAGAAAAAAATGAAATAGAGAAAGCCTTATTGAATAAATTGTGCAAGGTTATTTATATTTTATTAGTATATTTCTACTTCACGTTGATTTACAGTAAGTTCTGAAGTAGGCAATCTTGAGGCATATAGCAATGACATGAATGGACCTAGAGGTTATTATGCTGAGTGAAATAAGTCGGACAGAGAAAGATAAATACCATATGATTTCACTTGTATGTGGAATCTAAGGAACGAAATGAACAAACTAATCAAAAATACTCACAAATATAGAGGATAATTTGGTGATGGACAGAGGGGAGGAGGGTTGGGGGACTGGGAGAATGGGGTGAAGGGTTAAGGAAGTACAAATTAGTAGTTGATAGATGGTCACGGGGATGGGGAGCATAGGAAATGCATTTAGCATTAATTTAATGGCTAGGTGGAAAACCAGAGGAGAGAAGGAGCAATTAGGGAGATCATTTTATAAACGATCTAAATGTCTAACCAATGTACCGTATACTTGAAACTAATAAAAAACAGAAAAAAAGGAAAAAAGAAAAAAACAAAGATGATATTGTTGTTTAAATATCACTAACCCAAGCCCCACAAGTCAAAGACTATACAATTTATTTTGGCTTTTGCTGTAGCATTCTTTCCTTTAGGCTTTTTCAACAAAGAATAAGTTATAATTTTAATAAGTGTACTGCAGAGAGCCAGACATCAAGAAAGTACAAAAACCAAACTTACATAAGACAGTGTTACTTTGGTTTTAGTTATCTTAGCTCTTAATATCTAACTGAAAACTATCTCCCACAACGTTAACAACCTCAATTTCTGGAAATCATCTCCCCTTATGAAACCAGGAGAACGTTTTTGATGATATAGTTTGTGTTTTAAAAATATGAAACAACCAGTCATTACAGATGGTTGAAAGGGATACAGCTGTTAGAAATATACCATGTTCAGGATCTTTTTGGCTTTATGCAAAATTATTTGAAAAGGTAAAATTGCCTGTGTCTGCATTCCCTCAAAAGAATATAAGGTAGCCGCGAAGTGCTTTATTGCAGTGCATTAATCGGCGGTAACTTTTCTAAATAATTTGGTTCAATAGTATTCTCATTCTGTAGACAAAACATAGTCCCAGAGAGAGGAAAAACACAGTCTCAGCTCAACAGCTGGCCAGGGCGAATGCCACCGAGGAGAGTTCATGGAGCGGTTACATGAGCCTGAAGCTTTCAGACCAGGAATGAATGAATAGGATGACATTTGTGATCATCATACTCTGTGCTTGAGATTAATTTACATTTGAGTGGTTTTGAAGTCATTTCGGGAAACTAAAGTTATAGTATCCATATCCACCTGTTTGTTTTGATAGCAGAGTCACCTATGATTGTCACGGTTGTAGTAACATCAAGTAATCTGTGAGGCATTTGTAAACAAGTAGTTCCTTCTTGTAACTTTAAAATTTTCAAAAGTTGTTTTGTTCAAAATGCAGACTGACGTAATAATGTCTTATTCTATACTTTTTATATCCAACACTTTTTACTTGTTTTCTATAATAGTTTCAATATTATAGGCTTTTTCGTAGCTTATTTAATGAACTCAAATTTTTAGTGATAGTTTACAACAAGAAGTCTATACAGATTCAGAAAAAAGGTTCATGCTGAATACAGATGGCTCAAAAAATGGAATAAATGCTACTGCATTTACTTATAGTTAAACGGAATATGAGAAAGTGACTGTTCTCTGTAAGAAACATCTCATTTCTGATTGATATACTATCATGTTGCTTGAACTGTCTGTATAATGAACACAATGGTATTGTGAAAAAATAGTTTTTCAGAGAAAAATTTGAATGTATATAAGAAGAAGTAGAAAAATTAGTTCTGGATTGAATAATATCTAACCCAAAGTACCATTCATTAACATTGCTTTAGGATAAATAGGTTTGTCAGTAACTTTATTACTAGTAATAAACTGATTCCCATTTTAACTTATTAGAAAGATATATTTGCATTTTGACATGCTAGTGAAAGTATAATATACTCTGGCCTTGTTCATTTTATTTATATTGTCATTAACAACTCATTGAAATAGAACCTTTTAATATCATGCCTGAAAATTCATACATATCTGTATAATTTATGTTCATACACTTAAGCAGATATTAATGTTCACTAAATTGAAATGGAGATGCATTGTTTGAGACCCATGAATATGCATAGACTGTCTTGATTTAGTCTTTGAGATTTAATGAAATATTTGAGAAAACAGTCAAATTTTATTCTCCTAAGTATTTATATTGGAATTACAGTGAAATATGGGAGGTTGCTTGTATCACTGATACGAAGGTGTGAGCTTATAAAAATAAAATACAAACTCTTGATCTCGGGATGTCATATTATGACAAGCTATGCAGGTATGCGTAATTTCTTCTGAGGCTTCTTGCTCTAAAATGAGAGCGGCACATATTTTGGTTCAGGTTCTGTGACCTCGCGGTTGATTGAGGCTTGGAATGAAATGAACTCAACAGGAACTTCCTGCCTTTATTAGATGAAGAATTGATTATCCTTCCTAAAGAATGTGTTTATGCCTTCTTCCTACAGGGCATGTGTTAGAAGGCAAGAATAATTTTTTTTTCTTCCTGAGATGATCTTAATTAATAATAATGTAGAAACAAGAAGTTAGGTCATGTTTAATATATATTATAATTCCCAGCAGAAGCCATAAACATAATAGAAGTATATTATTAATCAGACTCTGTAAATATAATGCTTACTCTTACATGAATTCAAACAGAGTGAAGGTTTATTTGTGCCTTTGTCTGCCTCCCCCTAAATATGTCAGTGGCATGCCATAAAACTTTCTGCTGCAAAATTAACTGTAATTTGATGTCATTCAAGAAAATAATTTAGAAGGAAATGAAATTTTCTCTATGGAGAGCCTTAGAGAAATCAGTTTCATTGCCTTAAAGTTGCATGTTTAAATTGAACAAATTTGTTCCAGTGTTTCCTGGAAATTATAAGCAGAATTTTTATTCCTCTATCTGTAGGAGAAAACGTAATTAATAAACACGATAGCCTTATAAAGTTAAAAGAAAAAGAAAATGAGTTTCTGAAACATTATAATTGTGGAGCAAATCAGGTAAATAATCTTTTCTTAATTGTGAATTTGGCAGATGGAATAGTGTGTCATCGTAATAGCAGAAGAGGCCTTAAGTAGAATGTAGGCCCTCTCTCTAGTGTTACTCTAATAATCTAGCAAAAGGCCTGGAAATTTCTACCTCTATCATGATGTTTATGTAATGAAAAGGACAGTTTATGTGTTTATTGTCTCTGGATATTGCACTTACCTTGAACCAAACTCCTTCTGGGACAGAAGGCAGAATCAAATTTTGGGGTCATCTTTAATAGTCATTATAACACGGTTTGACATTTTCTGTGGCACGAAGGAAATTAAACAGAAAGTCCTTTTTATGATGGCACCCTGATAATTTAAATAACAGACACCATCAAGATTATTATCCTGAAGACTCTGGCATTTCGAATCTGTCGTTTTAAATTCTCTGAGGAATTGGGAAAGATGGGTCTTTGTTTGTTTGTAAATATTAGTGAAAGGTTGTACAGCACTTCATTTAGTTGAGTGTTAGCTAGGAATTTAAAAACTAGAAAAATATTAAGAGCCTCTGGGGTTACATATCAACTCCGAATGGCCTATTAAATCATATTGATTAATTCAAATTAGATAAATCTTTTTGGAGAATGCCTTATCTACTTTTTTATATGAAAAGTTCCAATGTATTCTACCAACCTACAAAAGATTCGTAAGAAAAAAAGTCTCTTTGGAATTAATTCAACCTGTCCTTTATGGAACGTGAAATCAACTAAGTAAAGGAGTGACTCAGAGAGTGAACACGTGAGCTTTAATGTTTAAGCCTGAAATCTTTGAATTGTCTCCTTTATCTTCATTCATGGAATCTACTTAGCTTCAAGCAAAGGCATTTCTTTCGGAACCACTAGGTGTCATCATGTCTGTTTTTAAGGTTTTTAGTGTGTCGCTGATTTTCACACGTCCTGGTATTTGTGAAGACTTCATCAATGATGGCAAGAGTTCAGATTAGCAGACCCGTGTGGGGGAGGCGGGCCTCAGATATAATGAGAAAGGGCAAATTAGATTCTTAAAAAAAGAGACAGTGCTATTAATATAAATAAGACGGTAAAAATTTTGGCATTTTACATCTGTTCCTCTATCAATTTTAAAATATCCATGCCCTATTCCATACGATGATATTATGTGAAACAAAATGAGATAGATGAGTTTAATTATTTTAAACTATTTGGTTAAAAAAAAAAGACCCTCACCGTATGAATTTTGAATTTTGCCTGAAAACAGAGTCATTGGGATTAAAGTTTACATGTCTGGCATTTGTTAAATACTTCCTTTTAGAAGAAATGCACATTGGATACTGCATTGAAATTTATTTAAAATTTAGAGAAAAATATTAGTATTTTTCTTCAATGGAGTTGGCATTTTATTTGGAGAAATAATACTTAAAGAAGTAATATATGGAGTCTATGCCAAACATATAGTAATATAGTTGAATATAAAATATAAAGTATATGTGACTTAGGTCTTGGCAAACTCGAGAGGTTGTCACAGACCCCTGCTCTGGGCAGGGCGCTCTGTGCTGGTTCATTCATCCCTAAGGTAAGGAAGCAATGGCTCATCCAGTGGGTTTTTGGAACAAAACAAAATGCATGTAAATTCACATCATACTCTTTCTGCAAATCCACCATGTTTCCTTGGTAAAGGCTGGAAATGCACAAAATATTGGGCCATGATGTTTGAGATTGTACCCCAGGACCTGCCAGCTTCCCCCAGCCATGAAGGCATCCGGTGTCCCCTGCTAGCGGGGGTGCTGCACCCCCTGGAGAGAGCCTCTGTAGGAACCTTGACTTTTGTTGAGGGATGCATCTCCCCTGAGACAACCTGGCATGGAGCAGAAGAGGGACGATACCGAACTCAAGGTTGCCCTTGCATCCTCCATCAGGGACACCCATGGTGGAAGCTACTTGGCTGTAGGTCCCAGAGAGAGAGAAAGAGAGAGAGAGGGAGAGAGAGAGAGAGAGAGAGAGAGAGAGAGAGAGAGAGAGAGAGAGAGAGAGAGAGAAAAGCGCCCTTTGATGGCATCCACACAGACCAGCTTTCCAGGACACCTCGTGGTCTGGAGAAGCTCAGAGCATACCAGACGGTCCAACAGCTCACCCCACCTGGATGGCAGAGGCGTCTTCTAAGGCACACGCTGGACCTTGCAAACGGCCTGAGTCCAGCCTTCCAGCAGTGCTGTGGCTCATTCTGGACCAGCCACATTCTTACTCCAGAACTAAATCATTCATCGCCCAGTTCATGCTCCTTCCTCGAAGTCCCTTCTCTCCATCTGGGCACTGCCAGCCCTCAGGGTACCGGGTTGTGGCGTTCTTCTCTACCCATCATGCTTTACGGTGGCTGTTCCCTCTTCCTAGGATTACCTTTACCCATTTCCTTGTTCAGATAATTCCTGCTTGTCTTTTGAAATTCAATTCCCCAAGAAAAATGTCCTGATTCAAAGTGGATTTAGATACTGTCTTCTGGTCCTCCTGGGATACACCCTCTTTACCACTATTGCAACATTAATTCCTTTATGTGGTCACAGGTGACCCATCCTTTTTCACTAACCTGAATTTCTCCAAGGAAAGGTAGGATGTTTATTTCATTCTGCACCCTTAGAAACTTGTATACAGTTTTCCACATACAAACTCAATAAATGTTTGTCGAATGAATAAATGAATGTGCAAAATGCCTAATTCAGTGCGTTGCAGTAGTAGATATGATGTATATGTTAACCCATTTCATTTTCTGATAAAAGATGCTCAAGGAGACAAGCTAGCATCCAGTGAGGGATAGAAAGAAAGCGCATCACGCATCCTTTTTACAAAGGGAGCCACCTGCTAAAAATGAGACAGTAGGTTAGAATCTGCTTCCCATTCTCTCTTCCCAATCGACCTTAGACTCACATAATTGGACATATAATTGAAAATTATTTCAGAACATCTGTCTGAAGGTGTGAAGATGCCATGGAACTCCCAAAGTGTATATGTCTCCACCGACAGATAGTTATAATTATTTGTGAAGAAATCAGAGAAAACCACGAATTTGAACTCTGCAGTATTTCATTAATGTATACTCTCAAGAGGATTGCATTACTCAACCTCAACAAAACGGATAAAAGAAACTACCAGCGATGGAACACTCATAACCCTAAACCGCATCAGGACAGCAATTAGAAATTTCTGCAAACTAGTTAAACATTAAGCATTTCAACCTAAACACAAATATATATGTTATATATTTAAGGTTAAATATTTCTACTAAATTTTAACACTAGATATCTTTGATGAAAAGGATACATAAATATATGTGTGTGTGGACACACACAGACATACACATTTTTTTAAAAAGCAGAACTTAAATAATTTGCAGTTGTAATTCAAAGCCAAAACAAGTATAGAAACATGAAAATCAGCTAGCCCATTGGTATAATTTGAAAAGTGGATATTGGCCATTTAAGCCCCAAAGTGCTGTTAATATCAGTAATACAAGCCAGTATATCTCTATCTATCTATCTATCTATCTATCTATCTATCTATCTATCTATCTATCTATCTATCTCTATATGTCTATATCTATCTATCTCTATATCTATCTATCTCTATCTCTATCTATATCTCTATATCTATATCTATCTATATCTATAGCATCATATCTATATCTATATTATCTGTATATCTATAGCATCTATATATATATATCAATAGTATAGTCTCTGTTTTATTTCACAAAATTTTGTATCCATATGTAATTAGCACAATTCTTCAGATTTCATAAAAGGCATAGAAATGGCATATGAAAAGAAATGAAGTAGTAAAATTATAAAAGATGATTAAAACTCTGCATAAATTTTGGTGTATACAAGGAATCGTCCAGATTATCTGGTAGGCTGAGTGGTGTACCCCCACCCCCCAAGATGTCTGTGTCCTGGCACCTGAAATCTGTGAATAGTTTGCTCTGTAAGGATAAAGGGATTTGGCAGATGCAATTAAGGATCTCGCAATGAGGAAATTATTCTGGGTTATCTGGATCCACCCAGTGTGATTGTAAAGATCCTTACAGGAGACAGGTAGGAGGATCTGACTCAGAGATGTGAGGATGGAGCCAGAGGCCATGGGGGAGGGAAATTGCTCCTCCACTGGCTTTCCCGATGCAGGATGGGGCCGTGAGCCAAGGAGTGTGGGCCGCCTGTAGTAAGAAGCCAGGGAAATAGATTCCTACCAGAGCTTCTGGAAAGAATCCGCCAGATGACACTCTGATTTTAGCCCAGTGAAACTGACTTCCGACTTAGGACCTTCAGATCCTAAGAGAATAAATTCGTGTTGAATTAAAACCCATCTAGAAAAAAATCACGACAGTTTATGATCATTCCAAAAGCCATACGAATGTCGTTATCATTTGAGATTTTTCCTAATCGCACAATGTTTCTAGATGCACGATTCTAAAGCACAGTGTGATCCTCAGGTGTTGTTTTTATTGTTGTTGCTGTTTTGAAAAGTAAAAACTTTCTTTACTCGAGGTGTGAAGAACTCAGAAGGTGACATTCCACTAATGATTCCTCTAAGAAATTGACAAAGATGGATACAGTGCTTTTATTGATGGCCCTTGAGAAACAGAGTACTCTCAAAATGACATTAGAACTGTGAGAAAAAGCTGTTTGCTTTTGTTTACAGAAAAGAATGTTGCTTACCTTAATTGCATAATGAGTATTTTATCTTACTTTATAAATTCTCATGTCTCCTATTTATACGTAGTTAATTGTGCTATTCGCTAAGATCTCATACCATCAATGTTTTGACTTCATATTATGCAACACCTCACCTGAAAGAATCTCTGTAAAACTTACACATATTTTACTAATGAAATTTCGCCTCCCTTGCGGATGGCACTCATCTGGAAGGCGTTGAAATGATATGCAAAGACAGGCACGTGACTCAAGTCTGGATTTAAGTCGTGATTCCTCGTGTCAAGCTAAGAAATCAGAAATTCCAAATATAATTTAATGCGTATGGCTAAGATACCGGTGCTTTCTTGTTATGAAATAGTTTTCTCACGGGAAAGTTACAGTTTAGGGCTTTTCTGTCCCCCAAAGAAGGTTGGTAAAGAGTGAAACCTCTGTCCTTGGTGCTGATTTGCTGCAGGCTCCGTTCTGTGTATGTACATTTGTCACCCCACTTTATAAACCCGGGTGGCTTCCAGGCTCTCTATTCTTCTCAGAGCTTCATTCTGGGCCAGGTTTTCTGGAAAAGAGGCACAATCCATCCCTTTGTGCTTAGTCCTAGTAAAAAAAGACACCGGGAGAGATTTCAAAGGCCACTCCCAATTACAATGAGGATCTGAGGCTCTCAGTTCTGAACCCCTGTATGAAGGACTTCACGGCTTAAATAAGCAAACCTGCTAAGACAGGGCTGATAGGTGCTGGATTCACACAGCTGCCTTCCCAGCAAGGGTTACAGTAATCATCCTAGTCATTCATAGGATGTTAGGGGACTTTCATTGCAAGAAGCTGTAGTTATTTTTAAGACAGAATGTGGTATGATCTACGTATTTCCCAAATCGAAATCAGTGTAGATTATGTAGCATATTCATTCATATTCCTATCAAATGATATTGATTTGATTTTCTTTCTGAACTAAAAGATTCCATAAAAACATACTCTTGTTTATTTCCTACTATTCATAGAAGACTTTTTTTTACTTTTGGTCTTTGAATTTAACATCTATTTACATATAATTCTAAAATTATTTAAAAAATAAATAAGAAAAGAAAAAAATTAAATATATGTAAAACAAGCAGTTATTTTTCTCTGTGAAATAAAAGGCAAAAGAAATTAAGAGATGTAATCAGAGATAACATTAGATGTGCAGCTTTTATTCTCACCCAGTAAAATCATATTAGAAGGTTTCCGCGCACAGCTAGTTGGATTCAGTATCTCCTCTCTTGCACCAGCATCGCTTTGTGATGGGCACAAATCAATTCTCATATGGTTCCTACTTGATCTCCACTCTAGAAACCTGTTTCTCATATTAGGCTTTGATGCTGTTTGATGAGGAAGCTTGTAAACCTTTGGACCTGATGATGCAAGTTGCATTAAATAACATGTACATCCCGATGGCTGGTCGATGGACAGTTTGGTATTCTGCAACACGGAAGAATTAACTCTAACGACTTCATCATTACCTCAGAAGAAAGTCTCTCCAAGTGAAAAATGGCACAGGAAACGTTCTGCTCTTGCGTGAAATAGAAACAGCTTTCCAGACTGGTTTCCTAGCCTACATCTTCACTTTGTTCCCTCTAAGGAGACCGAAGCCATTTCCTGAAACAGACATCTGTAACATGATGACAAGCCTCTGAATTCGTAACCTGTTTTTGAAGAACTGAAAGACACAGAATGTCAGAGGGAGAGTTTTCCTTTTGTGGATGTGGTAATTAGATTAGCTGTACACATTTCACTGCTCAGAGTCGTTTTGTTTGTTTGTTTTGGCTCGAATTTATAAAAGAGATAAGCTAAAACAGAGAAGACAATCGCTACAACCGCCAACAAGCTTTTCCATTTCAGTCTTATCAAATGAGATATGGACGAAAACCAAATCAGAACAAGACAGGATATCCACCTCTCTGTGGGTATCAAACACATTAATCTCAGCTGAATGAGAAACAATGGTTGGATCAATAAGACATTTCCCAAATTTCCCTGCTGGCCATGAAGCCTCCAGCTTCCACTTTAGCTATTAATTGATTCGAAGTATATGAGATCGCACTGTTTATAAGGAAGTCACCCCATTACTTCTGACACTCCTTTTTTACCTCCAAACCACTCCTGGCAATGTCTATTCTTTAGAACAAGTTTGGAGTTAAGGTCATACTGTCCTTCTCTCTCTCATCTCACCATTATCACCATGAATCACTTCCACAATTACTTGTAGTTTTTGTCATTGAGTCATTAGCATATTAGAGAATTGTTTAATCTTTTAGTAGAAATTATATTCGAGACATTGCATAATATTTTTCTTGTTAGATACCAAAGTATGTTCTGTTTATCCCACTGGTTTACCCATGATCCTGGTAGAAAAAGTCTCCATAACCAAGCATTTAGTAGAAATGAACTTTATTTTTCCATCCACAACCTTCAGCTCCTTCTTCACTCACTTCCAAGGACTCAGCAGACTTGACTTTGGGGATGGGATGGGCCTTTAAAAGAATCTATAAAACGTCAGTGGTCAGTTTGGGAAATGGAGGCTGAGAATTTCTGCGATAAAGCCGCAGGGTACCAATGCATTTTCTCGTTTCCTACGCTGTTCCTGGGCATTTATTTTCACTTGTCCATGGGGTTGTGGGGGACACTGGGCTGGACTCGTCTTTGCACTCACCCGTGCCTAGCCCACCCCTCTGATGACACATAATATATTCTCCAAATAAGTTGAAATAGCCAGGCATGTGTTTGTATGTATATATTTTTTTAATCTTCAACTCTTTCAGGTTATTTGATGAAATCACACTTTGCTGGCCACTTTGATACATCCATTTTGAAATGTGGGCTAGAACACTGTGTACTTTAACGCTTTACTTTAACTTCTAAGTTACACGGTGAATTTAGAAGAAATGCACCCCTCTACACATTCTTGGATTAAGGACATACCATACTAAAAATGGACTCTAGGTTACAGAAGAAGGGACGAGAATTTCATTGCTTTCTGAATGTGTAATACATGACCTTAGGAAGGTTGTTTTTCATTCTTTTCCCACTCAAGACTGAGTTTCTAGACTTTCTCAGGTTTAGGACTAAAGATTGGTGTATGAGATCGATGAGGGTGAGTAACCTCTGAGCGTTCACTTCCATGCTCTCTGTATTTGATGTCTACACAGCTTTCTGATGGTATGGCTATCATTTTATGTTTATTGCTCATATTCTCTGGTTATTTTGATTTTATGATGACATATCCACAATCTATAGTTGCTGTGCCTCATTGATTTCACCTGGGTACCCCTGGGCTATCTCCTTGAGCATGCTTTTAGGTTTCTTAATGGTATGAATCATCTCTGATCCCCAAATAAACCGTTATCAGTATGTTTATTTCTAGCAGGAACAAAATTACATTGTCAGAGCAAATGCTTTTTTTCCTCTCTACTACATATTTGACATATTTTTGATAAATGTGACATTTTAAAGTTTGTAGACTATACCTTTGGAAAGTCACATAATTTTTAAAATTTACTTTTCTGTTCAGTAAAATGAGCTCTTTTTAAGGTATAGTTCTATAGACATTGATAAACACATACACTAGAATACTTAGTTTTTAATTTTAACTTTAAAATGTATCACATTGTGGACCCTGGCTAGAAATTGCTTCTACTTAAAGTATCTCAGATTTCTTTTTCTTTTTTTTAAATAGCATTATTTACATATGAATGACATGAAAATGTCATTCATATGCATAAGGCGTACAACTTGGTGTTTTGATATATTTGTACACTGTGAAATAATCAGCACAGTCAAGGCAATTAACACATCCATCTCCTCACACAGTTGCCTTCTTTCTTTCTTTCTTTCTTTCTTTCTTTCTTTCTTTCTTTCTTTCTTTCTTTCTTTCTTTCTTTCTTTTCTTTCTTCCTTCCTTCTTTCCTTCCTTCCTTCCTTCCTTCCTTCCTTCCTTCCTTCCTTCCTTCCTTCCTTCCTTCCTTCCTTCCTTCCTTCTTTCCTTCCTTCCTAGTCATGCTTCGAGGTGTTATTTATTTTTTAAAATAATTTTTGGAACTTTATTTTGTTTATATGTTGTTATAGTCTTTTTTTGATAGTGTCTTCTCTTGACTTTTAAAAATTGTTGCATCCCTGGGATATATATTTCTCTGTCCTTTTTCATGTTGTTCTACCTCTATTCTGTAAAGACGATCATTCATTATTATGGCTTATGTATATGAATCTCAGTTCTCTATCCCCTGTCCCCATCATGCCCTGTGGTCCAGAACCACGTCCACAGCTACCATGTGCACATCTATATCCAAGAAGCCAAAATTCAGCATGTTGCAATTATTTCTCAACCTCCAATATTTTCTTCCTCCATCTTCCAAAGTTACTTCTCTCCTATATTACTTTTGTCTGAGGAAGGTACTGAAGTTGAGAACAACCGAAGCACTCTAGATTCCTCTTGGATCTAGTATACCAAACTAAATATCACATCCTGCAAATTATGTATTTCTCTACCGTCACCACCTTGTGCAACATGACTGCCTTAAATCAGTATGTCATTATCCCCAATACAGAATGCTTCAAGAGTTTTCTAATCGATGCCTTTCCCTTTCATAGTCTTAGCTTCCTCAAACTAATATACAGTGTCCTCAGTGTGATTTTTCTAAAATAAAAATTCTATCTTACACATTTTATTTCACTGAAAATTCTCACTTGTTTTGCTTTAGTTGCCAATGTTCTTGGTGTCAAATCCCAAAAAGTCTAACCATATGATGTCCAAGTTTCATAGCAGAGTTACTAAGCCCCCTGTTACCTAGTCCCTACATTCTGTTGCAAATTTATCCCCTTTTTTCTTTCTCTTTTTAAACTACGAGTTCCAGCAATAATGAAAAACTTGTCATTCCTCGAACACTGTATGTATTATTCATCTATTGATGCACTCTTCTTTTTCTGTTAGCATTCCTTTATCCTTCTCCCCTCTCTCCCATCTGCCCCATCAATTCTGTTGGCTTTAAGGTCTCTCCAAAGCTCTCATTGCATGTTCTGACAATCATCTCTTATTCATGTGCCCATGCACTTTTATCATTGAACTTCTCACCTTGCGTGTATTCATTTGCTCTGCATTTATGGAGTTATAATTATCTGTGCACTTAGTGGATTGCAAGGTCCTGGAGGTAAGGGCTGTGCTATCTTCCTCTTACTGTTCTGAGCACAAAGCAAATGTGTGTGAAGTATTTGAACTTGATGATGGCCTCTGATGTTTTTGTGTGATGTGTAAAAAGAAAGCTAATGTTGTTTGGGTAGTGCTAGAGTTTTAGTGAAATTGAAGTTTCACAAATGCACCAAACCACTAACAGACAAAGGGGGACAATGAAAGTGCTGTGTACTCTACATGCGTCCGTGGAAATTCTTGTGCCCAGCAAATATGACATTATAGAGAGCAAGACTTCACAGGAAAAATAAAGAGCTCTCAGCAATGGGACCCACTAAGAGCCATACTGCCTTGGTCTGGACGAAAGCATGCACATTTTCTGTGAAAATTATTTCTAGGAATGTTCTTAAAGATAATTTTCTAAGCTATTTTGAAAACTGTGGCCAAAAGCACATAATATTTACCACCTTCTACACTTCAATAGTGTTAAGTATTTTTGCATTGTTTTCAAATGGATCTTCAGAATGTTTCCAGTTTCCAAAGCTGAAACTCTATGTTTGTTTAGTAACAACCCTCTGTCCCCTCCCCACCTCAGCCTGTCCCTGGTAACCACCATTTCACCTTTCGTTTCTATGAATTTGACTACTGCAGCTACCTCATATAAGTGGGATAATATGATATCTGTCTTTTTGTGACTGGCCTATTTCACTCAGCGTAATGTCCTCAAGATTCATCCACGGGATAGCAGGTGACAAGATTTCCTTCCTTTTTTAAAGGCTGAATAATATTCCAGTGTGTGTGTGTGTGTGTGTGTGTGTGTACGCCATATTTCATCCATTTGTTCATCTGGACATAAAGATCGCTTCGATTTCTTGGCTATTGTGAATAGTGCTGCTATGAATATAGGTGTGCAAATATCTCCTGTGACCTTCTTTCATTCCTTTGAGTTACCCAGACGTGGGGTTGCCGGGTGATACAGTAGTTCTATTTTTAATTTTTTAATATAACGTCCTATGTTTTTCCTAACAGCTGCACTGTTGTAGATTCCGCAAGCAGGTCATAGAGTTTCCAGTTCCCCTACATCCTCGTGAACACTTGTTATTTTCTATCTTTCTGTCTTTTTGATAGTAGTCATCCTGATGGCTGTGAGGTGATATGGCATTGTGGTTTGAATGTGCACTTCTCTGGCAGTTAGTGACATTGAGCATCTTTTCATGTCTTTGTTGTCTATTTATACATCCTCTTTGGATAAATGTCTAAGTCCTTTGCCCATTTTTAAATCAGATTAATGGAACTTTTTGTTGTTTAGTTAAGAGTTCTTCATATATTCTAGATATTAACTCTATATCAGACATGTGATTTGAAAAAAAAATATTCGGTGAGGTAAGTCATCCTACCAAATAAGACTATCATACAAAATCTGAGTATTTTGAAAGAGGTATTTGAAAATGTGGAGAACGCTTAGTGGATCCTGAAAACAGGTGATGAATCTAGGGGATGCTGTGCCATATGACTGAGGATTAAGGAACCAAAGAGATAACAGAGAGGCTTGGCCTTCCAGTACATCATGTTTCTTAGTTATACTTTTTGTTGTTGCTTGAGGTTAAAACATAAAAGCTAATGGAAAAAGTTGAAAAATATACTTGGGCTCACAACAAGAAAGCTTAGAACCACTCCCATCACTGCCCAATGTGGTAGGAAGCAGTAAAGCAGAAACTGACTGATGCTTGGCCAAGAACATTCTAGAGAGAGAATGGCTTGGGAAGTAACATTAGATGAAGCCCAGTATTCTTTTAACCATCAGATTCTAGGATAGCTAAGCATGACTAGGCTGCTTCAGAGCATTGTTGGAGGTGAGGGTAGGTGGCCCAGAAGCAAATTCAAGTAGTTTATGAATATTGATGATGATGATAATGATGAGGGTGATGATGATGGTGGTGATGACGATGGAAAAAAGTAAACTTGGGGAGAGATGTCTCACTGCAGTTGGAGGTGTCATTCAACTGTTGTTTTTGACAAAGCCAGGCTGAAATGAGTCTAACTGACAGGAGCCAGGTCTGAAAACATTTCTTCAGCACTGGAAAAAAACATCAAAGGGAGCCCTGACATAGCCAAGAGTTCGTTCAACGTCTAAATTACAAGGAACTCTTTAATGCATGAAGCTCTACATCTGTTTGGCAAAACCTTGCCCAGAAAGAGACTCTCACATGCCAGGAAATATAAGGGCATCCTTCAACTGTGTCTTATCTTTGCGATCAGAGGCGCTTCCAATCCCCATGGATACCTCAAAGTCTAATCCACGGAAAGGCGACACTTATAATGTGATTCTTTAATTTAGAACACATGAGTGTATGCAAAAGTTTTGTTCTCTTAAGCAAATTTTATTTCCGACTGTGTAATTTTACAGAAAGAATTTAGATAACGAGACAAAAAGCTTTAGTGTCAAAGATGTCTGTGAATGAATTAAGCTTTATCTTTAGCATGCCTCATTGAGCTCCTGTCTTCATTTATATGATAAAGATGAATAAATCTTAAAAGAAGAGCTAGTTTTCGCTAGCGTGTGTCAGCTTGACCTATGATCTTACGAATGGTAGGCCATTTTTTTTCCCTGTGGCCCAGAAGTCAATTAGCAGAATTAAATATTTCAGTTAGTCTAATTCCATAAAGCATTAGCTATGACATTTACTTGCTAATGTAAATTCTTTCCAAGAGATCATATTAATTTCCTCCATTTTTGCCTACTGTTATCTTTTTGCCAAGACCTTTATCATATTGCTTCTTTAGAAAAGATTTATGTTTTTGAACTCAGGTTTCTCTTTCCATAATGCAGCTGCAGGTCCCACCTGTGTCCTGAGACAGCTGGGGCTGGACTGTCACACAGATGCTGCCCCTCTCATCCCTCCTGTTGCTGTAGTCAATTTCATCTCCGATACAGGCATATTGAGTTTTCTCTCAGCATCTATGAAATGGGCAGGCTGACTTGTTATCTTGTAAGCAGGTAAAATCTTAGCTGTTTCGTGGTCTTGACACACTAGTCTAAGTAAAAACATCACCATGTGATCAATACTTTTTGGAGAATGAAAGAAAGTGCTTTCCAGCTCTGAGTGGACAGAGAGAGATTCCGCTAGGTGTGGAAGAAGCCAAGGTTAATAAGACTTCACGACAAGGCACCTGCAGTTGTCTCTGGAGGGCACTCAGGATGGCCAGGTGTAAGACTGGCACTCCTTCCTGGAAACCACGTGAGAAATATAAACGTACAGGATCTTGACATGACGTGGCAGACGTACGAGGTTGCCTGAGAAATTGTCTGGGTTCTGGTTCCTATGTAGGATCCATATGCCTTACCTGCCTGGGCGAGGGTATCACAGCACCTGGCTTTGTGGTGACATGTTGGAGAGACGGCTGTGGGCCACAGCCACATTCTAGAGTTCAGACTAAAGAGTTCTGACGTGGAACGATGTGCATCTTCAATCTGCAAAATCTGAAAATCAAATGAAAACATTAGCTCAGTTATTTTTTAATAGAAAACCTACCATTTGAAATGTCTATGCACAGAGCACTTAACACTAGCAGAACTAATATGCTTTGTTGCACTCCAAACAAAAGTTTTCTTTTATTTCCATTTCATATAGGAAAGTATATTTCTGCTATTTTCTTATTTGCTCATTAAAAATTTTTAAACTTATATTTATTTTTCAACTCTGGGGATATCTTCTTTTGGAAATATACAGAATTCCCTTAAATTCAGGTTCTTCTACTTGAAGATCTTTGGCTCTATTTTCCTGTAACCTTGGCTCCATTGTGGCCTTGTCAGATATTAAAGGAAAATATTTTTCTATATGCAGCTATATGTTCTGTATTTATCAGTTTCTTTAGCTTTGAGAACACAGAGAAAAACTTTACGACTGCAGTCAGATGCGACACTAGGGTGAGAACTGACAAACTAAGAGAAAAACTGTGGGATGTGTTTCAGATTTGCTGAATGTGTGGTGTAGCCAGGCCCCTCAGCATCGCTGTTCTTTGTTAATGAAATGGTCTAGAGGTTATTTTAAAAGTAAGCGATCATTTGCATAAGCGATCATTCTTCTCTAACTTTGATTCAGGGAATCCAAGAGTAATCTGAGTGCTATGAAAACGTGAAAAAAATATGAATTCAAATAAAATGTTTTAGAACATCCAGAAAATCATACCACACAGACATCAAGAAGCAACTAGCTTCAGCGAATGCTATGTCCCTTAGGGAACCTCGTCCTTTCTTACTCTGATACATCAGGAAAACTCTTTGTGTAAATGAAAAAAAAAAAAAACTCTAGTGATCTATCACTTACTTTTTCCATTTTTTAACTCTAAGTCTGGTGAGCAAAAGCCCCCTCCCCTTAGCCAGCATCCCCCTGGTGTCACATCGTCCGTGGGTGATGTGGTTAGATTTCCCCGGTGATGGTTCTAGCAGTGGCCACAGGTTAAGAGCATGGAGTCTCCTTGGTTATCATCCTCCCGTCAGGATCTGAAAATGAGCGAGACTCGTCGGCGGGGAGGCCGGGTGCTGACGGAGACAGCAGAAGGCGCTCCTGTCGCTCCTCGGGGCTGGTGTTCTTGGGTCTGAATAGCAGGGAGTTAATTCTGGGGCTGCAGCGATGGTGCTCACAGGGTCAAGGCAGAAGCTCGAAGGACGGGCGAGGTAATGCGATGGAATCTACAACCTCTGGAAGCAAACTGCATTTAGATTTATGTCCCTCTTGGCCTTTGCTGCCGTAGAGAAGTCTTGTTCCACCTGAGAGGATGCTGAGAGGATGCTGAGGGTCAAGGAAAGGCTCCCGGGTCGTGGTTTTGAAGGCGGGAAGTACGCGGGGCTGGCAGCAGTCGTGGTTTGAGGTACGTCTTCATTCCCCCCAGAGAGGTTTGCTTTTCGTTGCCAAGCTTAGTAAATCTTGTTCTATTTTATTGCACCAGTTTTTTTTTTCTTTTAAACTCTTCACCTCAGACGTCTGCAAAGGAGCTATATCCTACTGAGCCATAAAAAACATTCCTTTACTCGGTAGAGCTTTCAGGAAAGCAGTGGACCAGGAATTGGGAATATCAGATCAAAACCACGTGGCTTTTGCCCTAAGGAGTCATGGTGGATATTGAAAGCGGTGGAGGATTTTGCGTGGCTTCTGTCACACAGAGGTGGCATCTGTTCCTCAGCCCCTGAGGGCTCACTGGGCACTTGCTTCAGCCAACAGAAGGGAGCAGAGATGACGTGGGAGCCTAAGCCTCAGGAGCCTTTAGCTTCCGTCCTCACTGTGGTGGCATCAGAGACAGCCAGGCGAAGAGGGGGCAGTTGCCTTTTGCAAACACATGGCTGGGACCCCAGCCAGCCTCTAATGCCAGCAGTGTCAGTGAAGCCACTGTCGTCTTTACAGCCTCAGGTGAGCTACTACATGACAGAAGCACACACACAACGGAATATTTACTTAGTCAGCCTAAAACGTAAGAAAATCGTCCAACTTAGATGGACATGGAGGACGTCAAGCTGAGTGAGATAAGCCGGACAGAAGAAGACACGAACAACATGACCTCATTTCTACGTGGCATCTGTGATAGTCCATCTCAGAGAAGCAGAGTGTGAAGTGGGCATCGCTGGGGGCTGGAGGGTGGAGGGAGTGGGAGACAGTGGTCGGGAGGCACAGAGTTTCATCTGTGCAAAAGGACCACGTTCTGGAGATCTAACACATAGCAATGTGAGTAGAGTTAGCAAGACTATCTCATGCTCAGAATTTGTTGAGGGTAGCTCTGGTGTGCACACACACACGTTCACACACACACATACGTTCACCCTCACACTTTGAGCCATTCCAGGAGAGAGTACCAGAACTGCTCAGCTGAGTCCAGACTAAAATGGGACACTCGACATGTGTGAGCAAATGCATTTTGCTTTTAGTTACCAAGTGCGGGAATGATTTGTTATAACAATAGATAACTGATATGCAAGACTATCATTTTTTTAAATGGAAGACAGACCTGCAAAACAAGCACGTGCATTACAGTAGAACCACGTGGGATGTCAGAAGGCCCCCCCGCCCTGAGGCAAGGCTGAACGTCTCTGTCGCAGAAGCCTCCCAGAAGTTGACACCTGCTCCTGACCCCAGCCTACCGAGTCTGCCTCCCGTTGCCCGGTTTCTGCACTCCGCCTGTTCCCAGAATCCTCGTCTCCCTTGTCCTTTTTGTGGCCCTCATTGGCTCCATTTCCCTTTAGAAGTTGGCCTCTCTCAAACTGGCATGCTCACCTGTCGTGTTTTCATTTCAGAAATCTCTGGATTTGTCTGCGAGCTTAATCTATGACTGCTTGGCTGAAAATGATACATTCTGTAAAGTCTATTATTTATCCGATAATAGACATTTCAACTTGATTGCCTCAAAGTCAGGATGAATTCAAGATGCCTATAAAATACTACTACCTCATATTTATTCAGTGCAGCCTCATTACCTTGTGTGTCTTGACTCTTTAAATTCTCACAGCATCCATAGGAAGCAGGTGCGGTGTTATCTCATTGGAAATGAGTTTCCTGGAGTCACAGAACGTGCTTGAGGCAGTGCCATCATTGGGTGACAGAGCACCCTTTGGGCCTCTGCATCACACATCACCCCTGTTTGTACACTCCCCTTCATCAGAGAATGAGGGCCAAACCAGTTTGGCTTAATCAGTCAAGAAGTACCTGCAAGGTGTCCGTCCTCCTAAATCCCCGCTGGATGCTTCGCAACCTCCACTTCCCACTGCTGTTGCCCGATTCCAGATTCTCGTGTCCTGTTTTCTGAACTCTCAGTGGGCGTCTCACTGATTCCCCCACCTCTACACCCAGCCCTTCTGGTTTAGCCTTGTGACTGCTCGCGACATGACCTCGCCAGAGCCCGTGCAATCACTCACGTTCTGTTGTCTCCCCATTGTCCACGGGATGAAATTTCAAGTGTCACTTTTTGGCCTCCGTGCCAAGGCTTTTGCATGTTTATCGCTGCTTCGAGGAGGACCCGTCTATTGCTGACTTGTCAATTACCCAGACGTCTATTGTCAGCTTCTCTCACTGTTCCCGGTGCTGGCAGTGTGACCACGTGGCACTGGGTGGGGTCACGGCCGAGCTTCTCTCTGTCTGCATTTCTGCATATTTGGAACCCCGCTCACTCTGACTGTCACCCGCCCCACACATGCCTTCCGCCTGCACACTGGTCTGCCCAGAAGGCCATCCAGTCTCCGGGCAAAGGTTGTCTTCTCTCGGATATCTCCCTGGATCTTCACGCAGATGGGAATATTTCTTCTCTGCTACCACTAAGTGTGTCTAGACAGCCGCTTACGTCTTACCACATCTGGTGGCATTACCACTCCGGTCTGTTTCTATGTTTCTTAATGGCAGGGACAGCTCATGGTTTTTCACGTTTGTATCCACAACACCCATCCTAGTGCATGCCACAGAGCAGGCACTTGTGAAGTCCACACAGAACGAGGGAGAGATAAAAACACCTGCTACGATTCTGTGGCAGTAGCGACTTCCTAGACCCCTTCTCTCCTCGCTCATCACCTGCTCAGATTTTAATCCTCGTTCCAACAATTTCCGTGACGCCATAGGAAGCACGCACATGTGTGTGTATACGTGTCTTCGGGACGGTAAGTCCCTGAGGACATGGCTGTCACAGCAGAATGGAATGTCAGCGTGGCAGTTTCATGCAGGGCAAAAGGCAGTTAGCTGGCAGGTTTCCAAGGATGCAGTTCTCATAAAGGCATGGCGGATCGTTTCTGCGAGATGATGAGACCTTCTCTGCAGGCTTTTTACTTTGACCTGAGGGGTCACCTCGCTTGATGAAGTGCAGCAAAAGGCCAGACTTTGAGACAGTCTCGAGGACAGAATGTTAGGAGATGAATAGCAGCCCGTGTCCTGGACAGGAAGTTAACACAAAACATCCTGCAGGAAAAATGCTGCCCGGAGGTGCGACCTTTTAACCCCGGGGTGGAAAAACCCCAGACCTTGTCATCAGATATTCTAATTACATGCTCCCTACAAGAACTTCTTTATCGCAGAGAATGCGAAATCCTCTAATTAGCTAGGGTTTCAAAAAGCAAACAGAAAATTGAAATGTCGAAGGTTAATACAAATAAAAAGCAAGATTACAAGGGGCCCGAAGAAGAGGAAGCGGGAATCAGAGAGGATAAGAGCAGTCGAAAAGAGCTCATTAGCAGAGTCCAGTCTTGATGATAACGGAGGCAGCAATGATAAATAATTATAGTTACCACAGCTTCATGACTGCGATGGGTTAAAAAAGCACAGATCTCTATTTTGGCAAGTTATTTCGACACACTTGGAATCCTTAGCATTATAAAGAAATTATAAAGCTCACTCGGGTCATTTTAATCTATAAACACAATTTTTATATTTAGTAATTAAATTTTTTTTAATATTCTCGATGTCTGTGAGTTCCGCAGGATGGCACGGCAGAGCCTTTTTTTCTGATATAAAAGCCCGTAGACTCAGAGCTGTTATCACCTCTCTCAGTGGATCTATACGGCTCGCAAGCTCCCCCTTCGCCTCTTGCCCAGCACCTACGTCTGCTTAGCCTCCGCCATGAATATGAATGAAGTTTCGTCCTGTTTTAGCAGTTTGTTTAAGGAGGAAAACATAGAAAATTTTCAAATGTATGTAATAACTTTGTAACCGGACTCCTTATGTTCACATTCACATTTGTTCTCTTGCAAACAGAGTCTCTATGACAATCTTCGTGCAAAATCTTTGGAGAGTCCTTGCAACTCTCTTGGGCACAAATACCAAGGACCTCGGTGAGCCATCCTCTCTCCAGTCTGGTCCAGCCACCAGCGTCCACTGCCTGCATCACTCCCTTAGGCTTCCGATGGGTCTTTCAGATTCTTTGCTTGCCCTGCAAGGTCTGTGCTCCACCAATAACCAGAGTGACACTCTGCTCAAAACCCTTAGTGGTTCCCCGTGTCACTGTGACCCGTGACCGACTCTGTGGTTGCTCCTGCCACTATGTCCTCTTTGCTTCCCTGAAAACACCCCCAGTTCCTTGGGCTTGGGGTCCTTTCCGCTGAGCATCCTTCTGCTTTGGCATGGCTTTCCACAAGAACCCTTGTGACTTGCTCCTTCACTTTTTACTGTTCCAAAAGCTTAAATATTCCATGAGCAAGGACTGCACCCACCCACCCTCTACAAAATAATGACACCTCTCGTACCCTACCTGATTTTTGCCTGTGCTTATCTGCTTTAATTTTCTCTCATGCATTCATTCCCAACTAATTAACTAAACTGCATATATATTAATTTTCTTCTGCCCCTTTTATAACAGCATGGGCTCTTCATTCCTGGTAAATAGTAGGTGCTCAAGATTTCAAATAAAGATTTGTTGAAATCTTTAGTGAATGAAAACGCTGTGGAATTTGCTTCCTCTTTTTACCTCTAACTTTGTTACTCTTAACATTTATTTCATCTTCAAGAACAAGGTTTTTTTGTTGTTGTTGTTGTTGTTTATTTATTTGTTTTAGAATTGTGCAAATGCACAGCTCTCTTGCGTCTAGCAGAAGCAGGACAGCCACTCCTCTGCCTTACAATCCTGGCGGGATAGGGGTTCCATCTGGGCCAGAACTGTCCCATCCTATACTCTGTCACCAGTGCTCATCACTAAGTCTGGCACATTTTAGGTCCTCAGTATTTCTTAAGTAAATGACTAACTTTTGCTAAAATATTGTGGAATAATTCAAGACATAATGTTATGTAAATTAAGATAGTTGCAGAATGATACAAATGATATGATAAAACATTTGTAGAATAAAATTAGAAACCAGAAAGCACCCCATATATTTATATTTAATATGTTTGCAAAGAGAAAGTAAGGATACATCACTTGTTAGGTATTAGTTTTCAGTATTTAACATGAGAAAGTAAATAGGAGAGAGTAGCGGGGAGACAATTATATTTTAGACAATTCTGGTTTTTAAATGATAAATAACTATTATTTCTGTAATTTCAAGGGCTGAGAAAAATCTCTAGGTGTCCTACTAACAAATACAGAGCATGAAATAACTTACAAAAGCTGGTTTGCCACCTCATTATCGTCTATAAAGTGTTTAAAAGACACAAACAATAAAATTATGGTATCAATAATATAGATAGTAACAAGACACACCAAACACAAATCCATTTTTCCACCTTTAGAAAATCCATGAAAATACAATGGAAAATTACAAAAGTTCTGCTGGGTTTTAATCTTACCCATGCATTTCTCCTATAAGTATAAAATGAGAAACCTGCCAGTTACACAGCTCCCTCTGCCCTTCCAGTGGCTGTACGTTCTGGCAATCTTTTCAGTGCTTTCAAGTCTGAGCTTAAGTGATTTTCTTTTTGAGTGGGGGTAGAGGAGAGGAGAAGGATTTCCCTTGTTCTATTAGGGATAATTAATTATTCATTCCTTTTGAATCTCTACATAAGAGCCTTATAATTTGTCCTATATAAGGCATACCTCAATTATAATCGTTACAGTTGTGCCATGCCTATTACCACTGGACTTTAATTTCCCAAAGTTAAGGTCATTGTCATCTTATTTCTGAATGCCCAAAGTCTAATATAATGCTTGGCAACAGTTAATGTTTAATATTTGCCGAATTATAGTAGGCGGTAGGTGGTCCATGTTGCTATGGAAGTGAATAATTGAATAGTATTGAGCACATTTAGCTTTTACATATGTGACTAGGGGAAACTTAGAATCTTCTGCATATTCTAATTACAGCAGAAAATTAGGACTAAGAAATAAATTTAGAGGGTGTTATTCTGCATACTGGAACCCACGCTCCTTTTGGTCCTCTCCTGTTCTAGGTCCTCATCTTTGGCTCTGTGACCTTCATTTTCTACACGTGTCCCACTTCGTCAAATTCAGTGCCAGAATTCGCTCTGAAAAAAGCATAAACATCATCAGTGGGATTTGACAATGTGCTATTTCCTTCACATGAATTTTTTTTGTAAGAATTCTCACATTATAAAGAGATTTTATTTCATATTAAATTGGCACAAAGAAGGAAGTGATTTTGTGGGTATTTGGGGTAGGTTCTATGTTCTACTTCTTTTGGCCACATATTTCCTAGGTATCCAAACTTGACTGTGATTTTTAAATTTCCTTGTAATGTAATTGCATAATAGATTTACAAGAAGAACATTTGTCTTTAAATGATGCAAAAAGAAAAAAAAACAGAATCATATAAGCATTTTGCAAAATAGCATAGAACATTCATGATTTATTCATTCAATAGATCAGTTTTAATTGAGTGCTTATTATATTCTGGAAACTATTCTAGTCTCACATACAACAATAAATAAAACAGATCAAATCCCTATTCTTACGAAGTTTAAATTTTAGAGTAATAAAGTAAATAAAGAGAAACAGCAGTAGTTCACCTGGGGTGAGTCTAATCACAGAATAATAAATTAGGATTTGGGGATAGAGATGAGGTGAGAGATGTTATTGAACATAACAGAGCAACAAAAACCATGTTCATAGTTGAGAGTATTGTTTTGGTGGGACAGAGTTGATGTTATCTAGGTTCTAGACAATCTGGGGAGATGACCCACCTTTGGTTCAAGAGTCTAAAGATGCATATAGAAATCATTTATACCACTGACATCAGGATGTGATCATAGTATACTTTTAGCTGTTAGTGTGTTATGCCGACATTCCCTGATATAAGGACCTGATTTTTTAACTTTGATTATTAGGAAAAATTATAAATCTGTTATTTTTCATATCAAAGAACTAAACTCATTCTCTCGAGTCTACTATTGTTTTTCCAGATTTATTTTGAAGCTCTGTTATTGGGTGTATGTGCATTTAGGATTGTTGTCTTGGAAAATTGGCAGCTTTTTCTTTATGTAATTATTATGGGATGAATTGTGTACCCCCAAAATTCAGGTGTTGACACTCTAACTCCAGCATCTCGGGATGTTGTTATATTGGAAGATGGGGCCTTTACAGAGATGACCAGTGTAGAGGATGCTGTTAGGGTGGACCCTAAGCCAATCTGACTGGTGTCCTTATTAGAAGAAGAAGTTGAGACACACAGAGTCATCAGGCACACCAGGCTATGTGAGGACACACCAGAGGGTGGCCTTCTGTAAGCCTTGGCTTGCAGAAGAGGAAGTCTCAGCAGAAACCAAACCTGCAATACCTTGATCTTGGACTTCAGCCTCCATAACTGCGAGAACATTAATTTCTGTTGTTTAAGCCACTCTGTCTGTGTTGTGTTATGGTAGTGTGCTGCGAACTAAATTCTGTCCCCCCGAGTTGATACGTTGAAGCGCTAACCATCAGGTTGGCTGTACGTGGAGGTGGGGTTATAAGGAGATAATTAAGGTGAAACTGAGTGATGATGCTGGAGCCCTGAGTCATCGAGAGGATTGGTGTCCTCTGAGCAGAGATGCCTGCAGGCAAGCTCACTCTCTCTCACCCACCATGTGAGGACACAGTGAGAAGGTGACACAGGGAGGAAGCCCTTGTCGAGACCAATCAGCCAGCACCTTGACCTTGGATTCTCTGGAATTAGGAGACAATTGTTGTGTAAACCACTCCAACTACAATTTCTTACGGCAGCCTGAGCGACATCTGTGGTCCTTGCCAACTGACACAGTCATGCTCTTTCCTCCTGAGTATATTCCTTGTCCTGAAGGTTATTTTGTCTAACACTAATGTAAGATACTCCAAGTTTCTTTTGATTAGAGTTAGTGTGGTGTATCTTTCTCCCTCCCTTAACTTCTAACCTACTGGACTCTTTGTATAAAGTAGTTTTCTTGTAGACAACGTAGAGTTGTGTCCTGTTGTTGTTGTTGTTGTTATTGTTGTTGTTGTTGTTTGGTCCATTGTGAATCTCTATCTTTTAATTGGTATATTTAGACCATTAACATTTAAAGTGATGACTGAAATCCTTGGTTTAATAGCTACCATATTTAACATTTTAATTTGTTTCTTTGCCCCTGACTTGCCTTAATCCCCATTTTCTGCCTCATCTGGTTGTAATTGAACATTTCTATCATTCCATTTTATCTCCTTTCACTGTATCAATTATACCTATTTAAAAAAATTATTAATTCCCTTGGAGTTTACAACATTCCTTTTAATGAATATAAATCTGCCTTTAAATGTGCTGCTTCAGGTGCATTGCAGGAATCTTAAGAATATTTCTGATTCTTAACTTCTGTGCCTCGTGACACTTCTGATTCTTTCCTCAGCCACGTCGAGCCCACTGACGAGCCCGTCAAAAGCGTCCTTCTTTTTGTCACAGTGCTTTGACTTTGAGCGTTTCCTTTTGATTCTTTTATATAATTTCCATCTATATTTATATAAATTCCCTCTGCACATGCTACCCATCTGTTCTTGTGTCTACTTTTTTTTTTTTAATGGAAGTGTTTTTCATATTAATCATTCATAATTCCAACATGTGTGTCATATTCAATTCTGGTTCTGATAATGGCTTTGTCTTTTGGGGTTGTGTGTTTTCTAGTCTTTTGGCACGGCTTGTCCTGTTTTGTTGAAAGCTGGATGTTTTGTAATCGGTGATAGGAGCTTAGTAAATAGTCTTTCAGTTGGGAGATTCTGTGCTATGTATTCCCTTGACTTTACTGGCTTCCAGGTCCATAACTAGAATCATATCCCAACATGTGGATCCTGGGCAGTTAGCACGCGGCCCGTTCCAAGAGCGCTCACCCAACCAGGCTGGTGGAGCCAATGCGTGTTCCCGGGAGATTCTGTGCTGTCCACGGTAAAGATATTTACGTACTTAGAAACTGATAGAAACCCACACTGGTCTCTGGACCCTGGAACACAAGCTGCTATGATAGAAAAGGACAAGGAATTGTCCTTGGACTTGTTGTCATGTCTACTGACAATAATCCCAAAGGAATCCCAGGTCCCCGAGGAAAAGGAAGAGATCAGTGCCATTGTCAAAGTTTCAAAGATGCTGGTGGCACTTGCTACCACGTCCCGATTTTAAATCTGTTGTCTGGTCACAGCAAGAGCCAGATGGACCGGGGAGAATGGCAGGAAATTATCGCACACTTAATCAGATAGTATTATCAATTGTCGCTGGTGTCTGGATGTTCCGTCTGTATTCTAGCAAATCGTCGTACCCTCTGGCACCTGGCATTCAGCTCTTGCTCTAGCAAATAATTTTCTTCGGTAAAGAGCAGACACAGCTCGCTTCAGCGTAGCTTCTCTCTTCAGCGTCAGAGCTCTGCTGACCCACCTGCTCCTGGGCATATAAAGTGCAGAATCCCACTGAATATCATTACATTATTTTTGCATAATTACATCAAGTAATTGGACTCGGTGAGCAGGAAGTAGGAAGTACTTTTTAAAGGGTGCCTGAAAAAGATAAATGCACGCCAGAAGGTACAAGATCAGTCCTGAGAAGTTTCGGGGACTCACTCCATTAGCGGAGTTTCTGGGGGCCCACGGGTTTAGAGTCTGTCTGCTTATAGAGACAAGAGGCCAATGGCTGCACACTCACACTCAGAATGACGTGGATAGCCCACCAGGCTCAGTGCAAAAGGACTCCACAGCCTGAGGTACATTCTGCCCTCACTTGTGGAGCAGATGGCAGAACATAGCCCTCGTTACAGGATGTGACTATAAAGGAGACAATCTATACAGAACATTTGGAAAATCCAGATTTCCTCTATAGCTGGATAATAAATACAGACCCCAAGGGCCGTAAAGTAAGGCCAGGCCCTCCCCTGAATATGGAGTCTCCCTTGGCTTTCTGCTGAACACTTGTAGAGACTCACAGGCATCCTGAGCTCACTCACACTCAGATTCTTAACTCACAAAAACCGCAAGATGATGTTTGCACTTTAAACTACGTCTTGGTGTAATTTGCTATGTAGCAAAGGGCAGCTAACACAGATCTTGGATCTGGAAGTAAGGTGATACCATACAAATGCCCACGTGTGTGGGAGTGGCTTCTGAACTGGGCAGCAGGCAGAGGCCGGAGGAGTTCCAAGCAGAGTTTTAGGGAAAGTCTTAGCTGCCTCGACGTTGCATGTAGATATCGGTCAGTGGTCCCTGCTGTGAATCTCTCTGCCCTTGACCTTGAGATGAATGTGCCCTGGCCAGCACCTTGATTATAGCCTTGTGAGAAGCTGGAGTGAGAGGAACCCAGATGAGCCACAGCAGAAGTCTGAGCCGCTGACACTGAGAGAGAGTAGAAGCTCGTTGTTCAAGCTGCTACGTCTTGAGCTCATTTTGTATGAGCTCAGACAGCCAGGGCCACCTCCTTCCTGGGGGAGACTTCATTGTCATTCTGAGGACAGACGCCAAACCTGGGAGGGATGTGCCTTACTGTTCCCAGCACCTCTGCTGGTGTCATCATGTGTGCACAGAACGCCCTCTCCATCACTTTGGTCCCCTGCAAACCTTGCCTCCAATAGAGACTATGTGTTGTGTTCATGGGCTTCCAGCCTATGAAGTCATTGTGATCTCCATGTTTTCATTCACCCAGATGCAGCCACTTTGATAGAATGTGGCTCAGTTACTTGGAGACAGAAGGACGGGGCTGGGGTGCGGGTTCTGTCTGAGCCCTGTGTGCCTGAAAACAGCCTCCAGGGTTCGGTTTCACTCCCCAATCAGAATGCACAGAGGCGGGGGGAGCAGTGGGCACGGAAGCTGTCCTTCTCTTTCTTAAATCAGGAGGATGCTTTCTTTCTTGTCCTAGCAACTCGGGGCTCAGTAGTTTGGAGGTCCCGTTGCTCAAAGAACACGAGATTTTACCCAAGAACATAGCTGTGGTTCTGCTGAATTGAATGTCGAAACTGCTCCCTGGCCTTTTTGGGCTCCCGTATGGCTGACCCAATAAGCAGAGGAGAATGACACTCTACTGCCTGGTGGTTGATCTCAGTTATCAGGGGGGTACTGGGGTGCTGCTATCCAAGAGGGGAAATAGAGAGGGGTATCTAAATCTTAGATGGGGTTCACTAGGACACTTCATAGTACTCTCTTGGCTAAGGGGCCAGTAAGGCAATCCGTTTACAGATCTACCTGAAACATATTGCTATAGAATTTGAGTTTGCAAAAATGGCCAGTTAAGAAGAGTTCAGATAATTCAGGCCCTCTGTGATGGCTTAGGAGGGAGTCCAGCCTACTCCCCCCAGGAATGCATTGTTCTCAGTCTTATTTATGGACATTCCAATCTGTCTTCTCTAGAGCCACTGACATCGGACCTCTGAGTAGCCCTCTTGAGGTTGGAAATATCTATCCAAGTGACCAAACTGCCTCGCTTCTAAATCAACTGCCGCCTTTTCTGTGGTTTCATGGGAACCTAGAAATACCAAAAAGATTGTTTGCTCGCAACTTCCTCCACCAAAGCGATATGGCAAATGTGTCACCTGCTGCTGGTGTGTGGCCATCCCAAAGCTGAGCTCCTTTCAAAGGCAAAGGGGGCACGATCGTGCCAGGTCCTCCAGCGATCCGCCGAGCTTCGGTCATGAGCCAGGCGGTGGTGCCAGCCTGGCGCTGGTCCCCGAGTAGGAACAAGTGTTGGCATTTGCTGTTTCAGGGAGTCCCACCACACTGTGCTCCCACCCGCTCTGCTTCACGACGGGGCGGGCAAGCTCTTTCGACACATGGCGTCCGGCCTCAGGGCGATGGTGTCCTGCCAGCTGCTCTTCTTAGCCACGGGTCCTCGGTGCTACCAGCTGTATTCTAAAGGGTTTCATTGACTTTGAATCTCAGAAAGAACAAATTCCAATCTACCGCCCCCACACTGCCCATCCAAGGGACCCTGAGATGCCTTAAAAAGCTGTCCACCTCTCAGTGACATTCGCCATCCCACGGCTGTGTCTTCTCCCTTAGAAAGACAAAGGATTCTTAAGTCACAGGTCACACTTCTTCAGATACTCTGCTTTCCTCGTGTTCTTCATATTGACTTTTAAGGTTAAAAATGTTGGCATTTTTTTTACCTATATATTTTTGATGATATAATACAGTTTTATTCTCTGTTGAGTAAGGTTTTTTGATGCAATGATTATGAAAGACAGTTGGGGAATCTTACAAATTACATATTACAATCCCTATGGATTCAGAGCAGTGAAGACTTAAAATAATAGCTATTACTATTGGTTGAAATAGATTACAATCCACTGCCGTAATATTGATTGAACATATATAATATACCATAACGTTTGCAGAATGATGCACGAATACACTCAAATGCCATTGATTAAGCGTGTTAATTAGGTGCTGAAAAATTTAAGCAAGTTGTTTCATCAAAACCAAACATCGATTTCGCTGACATTATAAGCTCTTGATTGTAGTGGCAGTGTTCTCTTTATAGATTCCTTCGTAGAAAGATAATGTGTCAATAACGTGGTTTCCAGCACCTACCAGCCAGCAATACCAGCATTTTATGCGGATGGGCCTTTACAAGGGTCGATGCATACATTTACACTAAGCCGGTGTGTATTTGTGGCATCGAACTCCTTTGGAGCCGGGCTTGAGTTTGTGAGATGGGCTGATGCACACAGCTGGTCTTTGCTGTTTGCTTACCTGCTTTGAGAAGCTGAAAGTGAAAGCAAAGGGTACAGAGGACTCCCCATCAATTCTGTTTAGAGATCTCCCTGTGAAGTATCTTTAAGTGGTGGTCTCAGCTAGTGGTACCTACTTCGTAATAATACATGTAGAAGTAGTTTGGAATCTGCTTCGTTGCCGTTTCAGAAAATTTATTTGCTACACATTCTCTGACCATGATGAAAAGAGCGTTCATTAGAAAAGAACTGGAAAAATTGCAAAAAGCAAAAAAGTAAAAAAAAAAAAAAAAAAGCCTTAATCAGAAGACTAAATATCATGAAGGCAGTGGTAAGTGAATATTTATCTGCAGAGTGCAATGCAGAAAATAAGGCAAGAAAATGTTGTCCATGAACAGTTTAACTGCCAGTTTGAGTATGAGCAGATCGAGTCTCTAGGAAGCCCCAGTAGGTTAAGCAGGGTTGGAGGATGATCCCCTTTTCATTTGCTTAAGCGCCCCTATTCTTCTTGGTCTGTTTATTTTATTTTATTTTATTTTATTTTATTATTTTATTTTATTTTATTATTTTATTTTATTTTATTCTATTCCATTCTATTCTAATTTATTATTTTTAGGCAAGACAACCCTTGGTTGACCTCACAGATTGCAAGGACTTTGTCAGCTTACATCCCTTATTTTATTTTTTACGCCATTCTAGGTGGTCTCCCATCCAAGTGCTCACCAGGCTCGGCCCTGCTGAGCTTCTGAGATCAGACGGGATCGAGCTGGTTCAGGGTGGCATGACCGTCTGCTTTAGTTTTGATAATGCCAGCCCTAGTTCTAGACTTATTTTGGTTTTGCTCTTCAGCCACACGGCAGCTATTAAGTAAACACTGTTTCTTTATGCATATTTTCCAGGTTGGCCTTATTGAGAGATTATGATTTCTAGTTGTATGGATTATTGACTCCAGCCATTAAATTCTGCATGTACATAAAAACAAGACTTTATAATATTTTTAAAAGTCTTAGTTTTATTATTTTTAAGCCTTTATAATGATGAATTGATATTTCGTAAACTGTTCTCCATGAGAAGCTTCTGATAAGGTTTATTAAATGTACTTTCAGATTTAATATACATGTATTTCCAACTCTATATTTATGTATTTTCAAATAAATGTAATGCATGTGTGTGTGTCGATAGATGATATATATTTAGATGTAGATATACACATATCAATCTGGAAATAAATGAAGATATAGACGGTACTGTCAGACATTATTTTAATGATCCCAATAAGGGAAGAAAACAGATTTGGGGAAAGTGACGTTTACGTGAATGTAGATTTGCAAGAGTGTATGCAACATTGGTCCTCGTGCAGAATTCTGAATCACCTGTTCAGAAGTATGTTTTCTTCATCTTTTTCAAGCAAGGACTGTGAGAATTTATTTGAATTAGTAGTATACTTAAAAAAAAAAAAAACATTTTGCAGTCAGATCCTATACGTTTGCTGTAGAATGATTTGTCCTTACAGAAGAAGCTGAGTAACTCCTCAATGTAGATGGAGCACTTAATTTTCCTTTGCTCTGTTAACTGGTCAACAGGTGACACAAAACCATTGTTTCTTGTAGGTTACACAATTGCCTGGCTCTCTTCATGAACTGCCATATATTGCCATGAATTGCTATTTCTTGTAACAACCCCTTGGGAAAAAAAATGAGCAGTGATCCTATCAAATATAGATTGATATAGTTGATTGCTACTGTCTTCAGCCCTTGAAGCAGCTTATGACCAAAGCCACAGCAGAATGAGAAACAGAAAACAATGTGTGATTCCCACTCTCGTTAGAATAGATGAACACACAGAAACAAATTTACCTTCGAGTTTGCATTGTAATTCACTTAACTCTATACGAGTCATCATGTCTAAGGGAAAAATCCATTTCATTTTTAAGATGCATTGAGTTCTTTTACTGTTAAGGTGATGCCTAAATATCAAAGCAACACTAAAATTTAAGAGAAATTCCGAATTTTAGCATGTTTGTGAATATCCATATCCTTAACCTCTTATAAGCACAGTATTTAAATAGCTTGCTGATTTTTTATCTTCTTATCTAGAGGTACTGATATTATATACAGCAACAAAAATTTATTTGTGCCTGAGAAATTATAAAAAGAGTAGCTTTGAAATAAAACATTCATGAGAAATCTATTTTGGGTAAATTATACTAACTTAAAAAAACATGGTTACAGAGATATATAAATCATTAATTAAATTTTCATAATTCATCATATCTCCTATAAAATGCAGGTAGTTCTCACAATTATTTCCTATACCCTATGTACTCATTTAGACATAAGGCTTTATAAATCAGTTAACTATGAAACTTGTTATATTTAAAGCAAGTGAAACATTAACTATTTTAGAAAATAAACAACTTCATTTGAATATGAATAATCAGATCTGACTGTTAAATAAGAACCTTTAAAATTTATGATATTAGATTTCTTAAGTTGGAGAGATCTCTATTTTTTATTTAGGTATTGCTTATCTCAAATGATTTCATAATTAGCTATATGTAAGCACGATTCTTGGGACTCTACAGTATTCACTGGCAGATGATATTTCAAAAGTATGTGATTTTCATGTGATGTAACACAGTAAGAATATAAATCTCAGATGATCTTATTAGCGATAATGATTTGACATTGCTTAGCATCTTTTCAATGAGTAATATTCAGACAAACTTGCAGACGTATTTTTAGAGTGTTTACAGTTGATAGGGTCAGATCCTATTCCAGATAATGGGCCCTGATCTTCTGACATAGAATATTATTATTCTTTCATGAATATTATTTTAAAAACACATACTTCTGAGAGATCTGAATTTATCTTAATTTTTCCCTTTAGGCAGAGTTTTGAAAATTATATGGCTGCACTTAAAGTGTAAAGCTTATGCTTATTTCATGGTTTTTAAATTCAGAAAACTCAGAGTTCTAAGTATTGTCAGGATCACGTTACTATTATTCCATAACCACGGCCAACGTTTCTGAATATTTAACTTAAAAGACTTAACAATGAGGCTAGCGCAATGAGATGCAAAAATAAAGCTGAAAATATCTATACAGAATTTTGAATGCAAACACATTTGTTGTCCCTCTTATTTAGAACTCAAATTGCGTGATATTCAATTAAATTAAACTCAATTTTACGCAAGATGCCTTGTGTAAAATTACGTATTAAGGGTTGGGGGAAGAGATGAAACACAATTCTTAAAAGCACCATTCCAGTGAGAGAATCAGCTGCACGTTCCAGCTACTATAATCTGAGGCAGAATGTGATGCGTTTTTTTTTGTTGTTGTTGTTTTGTTTTTGTTTTTTTGCACTGTTGAATCACATATTTGGAGACTAGAGAAAAGTCCATAGAGAAGGTGACATTCTTAGAGAAAGAACAGCGCAAACACGGGCACCTTTTCAAATGTGTGAGGACCAAGTTTCTGTGGTGGGGAGGGGAAGGGATAGGTGGGAATGGGTGCTCAGTGGGTCAGGTGTTTTAAGGGATAGAAGCAAGGAATTGGGAAGGAAAGAGATTTCAGAATTTGCTTGTGAATAATTAAAGAGCAGGGTGTTAAAGGCAATGCTGACATAGTCGCCTCTTTGGTTTGGTCATCAAGTCTTTTATATTGGAACAAAACAGAACACTATTTTGGGTCGAGAAGAAGTTAATGAGTTTGATATGGGACAGTTCGGAAGATTGTGTTTTGGTAGTTATGGAAATGGTTCCTCTGGATCCTAGAAGAAAGTGGAGACATAGTGATGATGATAATGTGTCTCTATGGCATGGTGACATGTATGGCGGCGGGTGTGAGGAGGGGTGAGGGTTGGACGCGTGTGGCCACCAGCAGAAGTGGGAGGAGGAGCCTGCTCATTGGACTGTGTGTCCACAACACTCTAAATACAGAACATAAGCTCCTTTGGGTCACAAACAGATTTTTTTTTGTACGTCTTTAATCTTGTCTGTTTGACATAGTGATTGCTGATAAGATTTATAAGACAAGCTGTACTAACAAATAATGCGACATGGGTGCTAGCATTGGGGATTTCTTTAATTTAAAAATAAATTTACTAAGATTTTATAATTGAGATTTTATAAATTATTAAATATCAAGGTTAAAAATGATGTGTTTATATTTACCTTCCAAGGACGTGATGGTGGTGGTGTTAATTTCTAAGTGGAACATGGTAAAACGGAACAGGCTAGGTTCTTGCCAGGTGAAGATTTTGAGTTTTCTAGATGCTGACATGGAGGAGTGACAGTGATTTTTGTGCCCTGTCATGACATAGCTTAGACTACCACTTCTAGATCGGGGGATGCGGGGTGACATCTGGAGAAGGCATTCTAGTAGTTCTCAAAGTTGGTCTTGTTCTCTTGTTATCTGTTCTGTATCAGCTAAAGTTAACGAATCCTGAGAGGTTTTCTCTGCCTCCCAGGCGGAGGTCAAGAGTATGTGATAATCAAAGCATGGAGCTAGCCAAATGGTGGATGGCACTTTGTCATGGCTAATTTCTTGTGTTTTTTTTTTTTCTCTGACTCAGGAGGGTGAAATGTCCTGTGAAATCAGGAGACTGACGTAGACGGGTCATCTTTCCTCCTGAGTCGCATTCCGTCAGCCACCATTCACATCCATCAGAAAGGGGCCTGATGCTAAAAGCAGCAATTGCATTTCGAATTCTGCAAAGAACCATGCAAACATAAATTTAAAATGTAGAGTCATGATTTTAAAGTGGCCAACATTAGCTGTCACGGAGAAGAAAATTGCTTATCAAAATAAGAATATCAATGTTATCGACATATCTGTCTCTGTCGGTATTTAAAGGAGGACAGAAAAAAATGGCAGATAGCTACAGAAGAGCTTATGTGAAGGAAAGTTACAGTACAGAGAAAGAACAAAGCAAAACTGTTATCTCTTTCTCGCTATGTGCACAGGTGGCAAAAATCGACAAGCAAACCAACACGACATGGAGAATTGTGCATTTTCACCATTTATTAAAAACCTTTGTTGCATAATTTTGCCTTTTATTACTTCCTGGAGCTGGACAGGAAGTAATAAAAGACTAGACAACTTGGCCCTCCAGGTCCTATAGTTAGTTAGGGATATAGTTAGTTAGGGGCTACATGGAGGTGACAAACAACCCCAGGTGAGTGACAGCTCAGCATCTGTGCCATTACTTTCAAAAATGAAGAATAATACCGTGACATGCTTGTTTGGGAGCAAAGTGGGTAGAAGCTCCCACAAAAATGTCATCCGACTCCAAACAGTTACACTGGGCAACAACGCGGTACACACTCCCCAGGGGCCAGGTGAGTGTCGCAGACAGGTGCACCGAGCACTCTGCAGCAGGTGGAGCTCAGCTCTGCAGTTCACACCATGGACATCTGCCCCGCCCCCCATTCATGCGGGGGTGTGGGAGTAGCTGAGTATGGCAGTCCCAGCGCTGGTGGCTGTCACCGTGTCCAAGCACCTGCTCCCGTGGGCAGAGCCAACACATTTTTTAAAAATATCGTACTGTGTAACTTTCACGGTAAACAGGGGCGGGATGGACTCCGTCCTGCGCAGTCCTCTCTCCTCCGCCCCGTGATTCTCCCCAGATTCCCGGTTTGGAAATGCTATAGATGTGTGAATAGCATCCTTTCTCTCTCAGTCTTCCATGATTAGCCCGCTTTTATTAACTGTTCCAAAAGATTGCTAATCGATCAGCAAACAAACGATTAAGTTACACCGTGATTTCCAGTTTTGAAACAAGCACTGCAACCACTTTCAGATTAGAGAATTTCCTTTTCCACAGGCAGCTAACTGTAACCTAACCTGCCCCGTCAACTTAAAAACTCAGGAAATGCTTTAGACACGAAGCTAAAGGGTAGACGACACACACCTAAGACTTTAAAAACATATTTGTCATTGGTAGACTATCAAAAAGGAGGTTTTGCAGTATCGTTCTCAATATTTTGTGTCCCAAAACATGAGACACATGTCAGTGTAAGCCAGGGCACACACCGTTCTTTTTAAACATTGTGTATTTTCATTTTTTTATCTCGTGTCATTTAACTCAGACATGTAGCAATGACAGGCCCAAACATTTTCACGTGTTTGTTAGTTACCATAACTACCTGACTTGTGAACTTGTCCGTGGAAACGCACCCCCAGGGCCAATTTTAACAGATCGTTAAAAATGGACAGATTTCATTTAAATGATCAAAAGTCTCTAAAAATAAGTGCAAAGTTGGCAGAATTCTCCCAATTTTTTGTTTACCAATGGCTCAAAAAAAAAAAAATCAAGAGAAGGTGTGAAAATGAGAATCAAGAGATCAGAAAAAGACTTTTAATGAACCTTACAGCTCTCTGAGCATTGTGATCTCTCACTGGGAACTATTTTTCTCCTTTTTGTTAGCCAAGGTTACAAAAAGCACATGTTTAAAAAAATTATAATTCCACTTCTCTATTGTGTCTGCTTTTTTCAGTATAAATTTCTTTCATATTACTCAATATACATAAATATTTTCTAATAGATTTTACTTTTTAAAACCTTTAAATTTTATAGAAAAATTGAGAAGAGAGAGTACAGAGGTTTCCCGAACACCCCACACCCCCTTTATTAACGTCTTACATGAATATGGTGTATTATAATTCGTGAACTAATACTACTACATTATTAGCTGAACTCCATATGTTCTGATTGCCTGAATTTTCACCAAATATATTTTTACCATCACAGGATCCACATGACATCTAGTCGTCACATCTTATTGGTTTCTCTTGGCTATGACTTTTTTTTTTTTATTTTTTCACGCTTATCTTGTTTTTTTGGTGACTTGGCGGGTTTGAGCAGTGCTGGTCAGGTGTTTGTGGGGTGCCCCATTGTTGAAGTTTACGTGCTGTGTTTTTGCAAGGTCTGACCTTGGTTCTGGGTTTTGAGAGGGAGACTCAGAAGTGCCACTTCCCTCATGTGTAAAGCCAGAGTGTACTGCCAACAGCGTCTGTGGCCTTTGAGGTTGACTTCGCTCGTCTGGCCAAAAGGGTGTTTCTTATGTTTTTCCACTCATTTTATTATTATTTTTTCTCTCTTTCCATACTATCCTCTTTGGGAGGACGTCACTGTGTCGAGCTTGTACTTAGGGAGTGGGGAGTGTACTCCCCACCTTGGGGACAGAGTGCCTGCATAAATCATTTGAGATGTTTCCACATGGGACATTTGTCTCTTCTCCACCATTTGCTAATGTAATCAATAATTTCTTTATATCTGTATGGATTTATGAATATTTTCTTTAAACTTTGGGCTATAATCCAATACTACTATATCTTATTGCTAGGAGTATCCCAGCTTTGGCTACTGGGGACTCTTTCATTTGGCTCCTGTTTTCCTTTGACATACCCCTATAAATCTGTGTGTTTATGTTTATTTATTTTTTCTTTTAAGAATTTTCTTATATTCTGGAACTGTATGATGCTCTGGTTTCATTTTGTGTGTTTTGTGCTACAATCCTAGAATCAGGTATCTTTCCGAGAAGTCTGTTTTGTTTTGTTTTGTTTTGTTTATTTTCAGGGACATGCATTAGAAACCAAGATCGGGGTGGTCACGGTGCTTTGTCACCACTGGTACCATTGCTTCTAGGCCCTCACGGCTGATAGAACAAGTAAATCTGTGCGCGTGTGCCAACTCACGTGTATGCGCATATCTGAAGATGTTTTCATACGTGGCCATCTGTATTTGTATGAATCTAAACATGAGTTTGAATTGTCTCCAACTTGAATCTGTTACCTCATGGAGCATTCTAGCCTCCTTTCTGCTTATTTGCAAATGTCTCCTCCCACAGTGAGGCACGTGACACTCTCACCATCCACCTCTCATTTCCTTGATTGTTCAGTTCCAAACACACGTGCAGCAGTATCAGAATCACTCAGGAATGCGTGTGGACACAGCTGTGCCAACTTGCACAGTGCATGTCATCCAGGTGAGAGGGTCTCAAGAGTCATCTAGGTTTGGGCTGATGCTGGCCGGCTCTCTCCCTGTCCTTAGTCTTTACAGGTAGGGCTTCAGGAAACATTCTCACATAGAAATTGTCATCCATTCCCTTAAGCCCCACTGGCCAGGTTTTGGGAACCAGGAGGTTAGTATCACCCTAAAAGAATATTGCGGATCTCTCTGCTAGATATCTAGACAAGACCTATTTCTATATTGTTTATGTGAATAAATTTTATTGAGTTCACACAATGCTGTCTGTCTGGTTTTCTGTCCCTGGTATCTGTGTGCACACATCTCTGTGTCATCGTAGGCTGGGCATACATAGTACACGAAACAAGGAAAGCGTGGCATTTCCATGGATGTATGCGTTATCATTCACTTAACATTTTCTTTAAACTTGGCCACTTTGATTTTCTTCCAAGTTTTTTTTTATTTTTTTGAGGGGGAAAAATGAGTCTTAACATTTGGCCCCTCCTGTGGGCCTTCTTTCTCACCAACAGCCCCACCAGTCAGATTGTCAAGGGCGCATTCCTGGGGTGAAAACATTCCGGGGAGCCTGAGACGAAGCCCTTAGCGTCCTAGCCCTCCTCCTCCTCCTCGGTGCGTTTGTCCTTGGTCTTTGCAGAAACAACAGTTCCTGCTCCCGGGAGTGTTGACACTGAGCTCAGAGGTGATGTCTTAGTCATATTTACGAAGCTCATGCCTTCCCATGGTGTCACAAAATGCTCTCTGCAGAAGAGACACCAAGAAGTGTTGGCATGTGGGATGTTGTAGGTAACCAGAGCAGGGCCATTACACTGATAATCTCTGAGAAAGCCAGACTTTCCCCTCTCCCTGCCCTGCGCTGTCATAGCTGGTGTGACAGGGCTCAGGTGCTTCCCTGTTCTTTCATCGTTCCTTGAACATGAAATTTTAAGCTTACCTTAGGCACTGTCTGTCACACTGGCCCGCCATCCCCACTCTGGAGTCTTTCTAACTCTCTAGAACGGTGATCTTTTTGTTGAAGTGGCAAATCAATAGAATTTACACATTGATTATTCACCTGGAATTCAGCAGGTTTTGACTGAGTCAAAATGACATGAACATTTTCATGTGGAACAAATAAGCATTATTTCTAACAGGTGAGAAAAAAAAAAAAAAACAGAAAGGATATTTCAGTGGGCTTTTGCTCATTATCCCGGCCATCCATTTTTAAGCCTTTGTCGAAACTTTTAAAGATTTCTCCCCCTAAAGTAAAGAGAGTTATTTTGTTTGTTTCAAGAATAAAGCAGAATTAATTTTTCTGTAATGAAGGAAAAACAAACAAACATTTGGATTGACATAGAAAGTTCTCTGATTCTGTAAAGAACTAGAAAAATATATTGGAGGCCTTCAGCTACAGCAAGCAACAATTTCTAAGGCCATTTCTTTCATATGCTTGACAGACTGTCTCAAGAGAGAGTCCTTTAGTCATCCAGTACAGAAGGTTGTTAAAAATATAGCAGATATTCTGATTGCTTAAACGTTATTTTTATACAGACTGAAAGTAAACATTATGTTATATTTTCCCATGTAAGGAAAGAATTGGTTTATGTGTAATGAGTGGTTTATTGTCATCTGCACCTTAATCATATTCAATGAGGATTATAAATTAAATGATCTTGAAACTAGTTGTAGGGGCCTAGTCAAATGGAGGCCTTTGCGTTCTCATTGTGCCGAGGGACACAACGAGTTCTTAAGAAGGCTGAAGAATGCAGCCTTGTGTTTGAAGGTTGTTATTGCGTTTCTTCCACACAGGGTGTGTGGTTGAAGGAAGCTTTAACTCAGCCATATCCAGAGCAGGGGAGGTGGTGAAGGGTGATGGGACAGCGGGGCACGCTGATATCCAGAACTGGTGGCATCAGGGAAGTTTAGCTACGTTCAGTCAGTTTCTCTTTTAAGTCAAACTCACGTGGGCGCAAGGAGCAGACATCTTTTGAAGTCAGAGCAAAAAAAAAAAAACTCAACCATTTTTTGCTCATGTATTCCTACTTCTCTTGGCTTATGTCATCTGGTCTCGGGACCTTCAATACCTCTGCTAATGGCTTCTTAATCCCTTGCTTTAGGGCTGAGTCTTTCTCTGATCACGTTTTATGAAACTGTAATCAAATCCAATTGCTCATGTCTATTCCCGCTGTCCCACTTACCACCATTCAATATATATATATAGATAGATAGATATAGATATATATCTCTCTCTCTATATATATCTATATCTATATATATATCTCTATCTATCTATATATATATCTATATATGTGTCTACATATATGTACATATATATGTGTGTGTGTATATATATTTATAAATATATATAAAAACACATATTTTCTTCATTCGTGTATCTGCTTCCTCATTCAAGCCTAAGCCCAGAGAGCATGAGTTTTACTCATTCATTGTTTTATTTCTAGCATATGGAATAAAAGTGTATGGCATGAAGTCTGAGCTCAGTATTTATTTGTAAGAGGAATAAAAAGTTGTATCATATTATGTTAAAATGATTAAACGAGACCATCAGCGTGGCTCTCACGCTGGCAGCTTCTGTAGCAAACCAAAGTCTAAGCCTGTAACTGTCTCAAGGTTACGAAATTGAAACCAAGGACAACCCATCTCAACTAGGGGTCAAGCTACAGGCAAGCAATGATGTCCTCGCTCTGCTTCTGCTTTTCCTTTGTAAAAGCCTCTTCTGAGCTCCCGTGGGTGAAGTGCTCTATGCCTTCTTGTTTGGCGCTGCCCGATTCGAATGTCTTTCTCCTCAAATAAGCTCTTAAAGTCTTATATTTATGCCTCGGTTTATCTTTTAACCACGGCAAAGTGTAGAAAGTTCATCGGGGTCGCGCTGGAACTAGCAGGTTCCGGAATCTTTGGCCTCGCTCTGCGGCTTGGGCCTCATGGCAGGTTGGCTCTGCTCCTCCCTGGCTGGCCCACGGATCCCTGCTCAGGTGGGCACCGCCACTACGTGAGCGCCATCCCTGAGCACCATCCTTGAGCACCATCCTTGGCTGCTCATGGAAGCTTCCAGCCCTGAATGAGGATGACCTTTCAGGCCAAGCTCCCCACCCCTCGCCTCTGTCTCTGTCTCACTGTAGACTGCTGGGTCTTCGGGTCAAGTTCATCTGGAAAGAGAAACTGGTAAATCACTCTTAGGGGGTGGATGGGCTCCTTTCTGGTGAGGACCCCAAACCTTAGCGTGTGAGTTTTACCCAGAGCCTCACGACATACACCTGTCAGCTCAGGTGCTACCATTGGCTGAGCCGATTCGGGGGACAATGGTCAGAGAAGGCTGAGATGCTTTTTTCAACTTTAGTTTCAATGTTAGTTTCAAAAAAATGGGCGAGCCCCGCCTTTTTGCTATGCAGGGGATCCCCTCTTTCATTCATTCATTCATTCATTTATTCATTCATTCAAGATGTTGCTCAAGCATCTGCCGTGTCATGTGTAGCCTCTGCTCAGTGAGCTGGAGGACCAGCAGGACATGAGACCGGTGACACTTCTGCCCCCTGACATCTTCTCCGTAAATACACCCTGTTGTCCTTGTGCCTCTCAAAATATGTCCTCAGCGTGAAATTTTTTTTTAAAGACATTTTTATACCAATGACTTGCCTTCATGTATTCTGCTTTTTCTCATCAAAAGGACTAGGTGGCAGTCACCTGATCGGTTTTCTGAGAGGATGTCAATCTTCCTCACTTGATTAGTGTGGGCGGGTGTAACTCGGGCTTGGTAAATAAAATGGGTTGCTCCCAGGTATCAAGAAATAAAACACATCCCATTTGCTACTTGACAACTTACTGCCTCATCAAAGAGTTGGCCATATATGCAAATCTGGCATGAAAATGTGCTCAGGCCCTCTGCCTTGAAGGGGACCCCTCTCCCTTTTTATAAAGGACACACAGGGTTCGTTATTCTGCTTCGAATCACTGTCTGAATCTCCCGTTGAGAGTCTTTGTTTACTTTGCTATTTTTGTGCTTCTTCAGGCCCCAGGTATCTCTCAGGATTCAGAGATCACTTTTCTTTTTCTTTCTAAAATTCCCCCCTCATCCCTTGCTGCTATTAATTAATGCCAGAGGACCGTTGACGGCAGTTGCTAGAGGAAAGGCATTTTCTTCGGTATGCGCACTCTTTTGTCAACAGTGTCCTAAATGAATCCTTGGTTATTGTGAATATTAATATTACGTGTGTATGCAGTGTGCACAGCCATAAAAAGAGCCACATGTTGAAATCGTGATAACTTGTAGTGGACAAATAAATTCCTAGCAAATTTCTCCAGGTTACGATTTTCTAGAGTTGTGCTGCGTTTTGCAATTATTTATTGTTTTTATGCATATTTACTTTATTAAAATATTTCCAACAGAGGTAAGAGGATAAAGGGAGGTGTATTAGAAATGTTAAGCGTTTGTTTGAGCAAACATCCATTTTCATGGGGGGCGGGGAGCCAAACCGGAAGTGGGTTGGAGCCCTTCACCAACGGGAGCTGGGGACAGACTTTACAGAAGAAAGGCGAAGCAGGTGAGGACATCATCGATCATCTCCAGTTCCTATCCGTGGTCCATCAATCACTTCTCCGCTGTGAATACGGCAGATACTGACGTTATACGAAAGAAGAGAGATTGTACCAGTCCTTGGGTTCGCCTCTTACCTTTCAAAAGCTGGCAATGGTGTGAGCTTTGAGGCAAAGTCCTATTCCTGATCAGCTTCGTTTTCTGTCATCGAAACCGGAAGCCCTGAGGCCAGCATAAGCTCAGGCTGTTGAAAGGGTCCGCAGGTGGCCAAGCATCACTCCTCTCTGGGCAGGTGAGATCTACGACGTCCACGCAGAGTGCTGTGCAAGGTACACCATCTGAGTGTGTCGTTCACATTTATTTACACACTGTAGATGTTCCTATCACAATTTTTTTCTGGAACATGGCCATCAAGTATTGTAAAAAGATCAGTGCATTATGAAAGTTTTCCTACAGATGAAAGTGAAGTATGTGGAAGTAGTGATGGTTTCCAGTAATTTTTACAAATGTGCCGCCTGGCAGCTCTGGCAGCTCTGAGGACATTAGATGACGTAGTTGCCCTCGAAATTGTCCCCTGTCTGCCCCAGTCATTAGCTCCCCTTCCCAAGAAAGCACACTGCCTTCCTAGCTTACTTACCCATCATCCTTTCTGTGCCGGTCTTGAAAATATTATCCAACATTTTTAATAAGGAAGATTCCAGAAAAAAATACCTCTAGCGCCACACCCCTAGGTGGACATCATCAAACCCTTTTGGGTTGCCAAAAATCAGAAGAAAGATGAGAGCATGTGTTTGGAGTGAAAAATGAGAAAGCTTTGGACAACGTAAATGGCATTTCCTCCAGTTCCTCAAAAACTAAAAAACCGAGTGTCGTGGATTGAATGATTCGCTGGTGTGGCTGAAGAAGAGACAGCAGGACAGAAAGTCCCCTTTCCGGCCCCTGGTTCTCCTTTCCTGGGTGTTTTCTAGGGACCGTGGGGGATTTTGGCCGAGGGAGGGGAATGGTGGACATAAGGCTACATCTGTGTGTCGTGATTGCTGCTATAACAAATAGCTATATATCTGGTGACTTAAAATAATACAAACTCATCATCTTACTGCTCAGCAGGTAGCAAGTGTGGCAGGACAGAAGGGCTGGCTTCACGCTGAAGGCCCGAGGGGAGAATCCGTTTCTTGTCTTTCTAGCTTCGAGATGCTGCCCACTCTCCTGGGCGTCTCCTAACCTCTCCTCTTCTGAATTTGACCCTCCCTCCGCCCTCTTAGAGGACATTGGGCCCGCCAGGATAATCTCCCAGTTGCAAACCTCTAAAACTAATCGTGCCTGTGAGGTGACACGTTACTCTGCTCACTACCATGGGAGAGAAACATAAACACGGGAAGCCAATCCCACGATTCAGGAATCAGTGTTTCTCAAGGACACTTGGAACTGACTCATCCCAAGGTTTCCGGGGTACCCCGAACTCTGCACAGAACCGCGTGCTACAGCGAACAAAGAAATGAGCCAGAATTCCCTTCGCATGGTACCAAGGAGAGAATCAGTGGCTATATGAACAGCAGCCGGAAACCTGTCCCTCGGCCATGCTCTGCAGGAGAGTTTGCTTCACAGTGGGGGAACTTTCTCATGAATAAACACAGTGACCAGAAGGCGACCCCACGCCACTGCTCAGGGCTGCTCCCTGAACACCTAGTCTGCGAAACGGCTCAGGCTAGGAGGGCTCAGGCCCCGGCCCTCTTGGCACGCCCGGCAAGGCCCGGCGGGGACACTCAAGTCCAGTGGCAGATGGCCTCTCTCAGAGTCATGGCAGCCCCCCCGCGGTCGCTGTGTCAGATGCGCTATTTCTAGCAGAACAAACACATCAGCACAGCCTCTGGCACTTGGGGTGTGGCTGTTTACCTGCGACTGTCCCTTCTCTGCACTCGTCACCAGGGAGCGCTGAGAACCGTTGGCGTCTAAATGGCGAGAACAGCAAGTGGTCCCTGCCTCATGTCACTTCTCCCACTGTCCCCCATCATGGCGCCCAGGCCCCACACGAATCCCCACAGTCCAAAGCCTGCCACGCTGGCCCACGCCGCTGGTGACACATGCTCAACAGACGTAGTGATCGGGAAGTTACAGGCGTGCTGAGGGTTCCAGCAGACACGTGCACCAGAAAGTGGGAGGTGACCTCTGTGAGCCTTCAGGAGATGCCGTGTCAGCAAAACTTAGTGTAGAAACCCCAGGGGCTCAGGCATGCCAGGGCCATCTCCTCTGAGGGAAAGAGAGAACAGCTGCGTCTCACAGCTCCTGCCACTAAGACAGATGGATGTGGCTGTGGGCACCGCTGGCTTTGGGAGGTCACTGGTCCCTCGCTCGGGGAACCTTCTGAGCTGGATTTTCCCACTGACACCCTCATCGCCGCCCCTTGCTGTGTTCCCGGCCCCTCCTTCTCCCTTCATTTTCGCTCTCTGCTTCTGCAGCTCTTCCTCTACCTTCCTCCCGAACCCCAATTTGTTTTCTGTTTCCCAGCAGTCATAAGGGGTCTGCTTGTTTCCCTGAGCTTAAATTGGTGGGAGCCGGGCATGGCCCTTAGTGCGAACCATCTTTCGGGTCGGCCTTATTGTATGCGAAGTTCATCCCTCAACCTTGACCGTGCACAGAACAGTAGCTCTAAGAACAACGATGTTGATTTTGCTAGCAGGGTTAAATGTCTTGCTGACTGGTTCAATGTTAATATTGACCGAAGTTGGACTCCGAGGGAGGGTCAGAGCATTCTTCCGAATTGGCACAGGCTCTGGTGTTTGGTTGCTTTATTCTTAACTCAGGTTTAAACCTTAGGAAGGGAGAGTGGGTGGTCCGACCACGCAGAACTGATGAAGATCAAGTGTTATGTTGACACATTTAAGAAATTAAAAATAGTAGAGAAAGAGGATATTACACAAAAATGTCCCAAAAGATGGAAATATGAAATTTTTACATGAAAGTTTTAAAAAAGACAGGATGGGGGTGAATGATTAAATGTTGAAGCATGACAATGCTAATTAAGTATATCCTTTGATACGTTTGATGATCTGCTACCTAAGAGCTGGCACTTTTTAAATGTAAAAATAGGTGCTTTTTTTGGGAAAGTGGGGTTTAGTCTTCTGTCTGAAGTTCGGGGTGATCCCATTTCTGCATCTGTGAATGATAATAGATTTCACTCTGATTTATCTGTTTACAGCATGGTTTGGGCTGTGCACCCAATGGTTCAGATCACGTGTCGTGCATGATTCTATGTAGATTTTAGAAAAACTGACTTTGCTATGAATGCCTGTATAATGGCAATATAAAATCTCTTAGCTAAAAGAAAAAGAGAATACTTTTGTGATACCTTTATTGAATTAACAGATGCCTTCATGTCTTAGTGGTGGTGTCAGGGGTGGGGGGAGAGGGAAAGGGAGAGAGGAAGGGAGAACGAGAGAACTATAGCAAGTCCAAAGTGGGGTTCAGGACAGATGGTGAGCTCCGAGGGGCCTGAGCATGCCAGACACACCCGTGGTTGACCCCGATGTGTGAATCACGCCTGCAGAGTTTGACGCAAAGCCCCACCCTTGAGGTGACAGAACAACTTTCTGTTTGAAGACTATCTCAGTGCCACTGGTCCCCAGTAGGGCCTGGGTTCCAGATTAGTCCAGAGAGAGACTGGGGTGTGTTCTCCACACAGAGGTCAGTGTGATGACAAGTGTGGAGAGCGTGAGGACTCCTTCAGAAAATAGCAAGAAATTCGCTCTGGTTAAAGAGAAGTATTCATGTTGATGAATAATGAGAGACGATTAATAATTTGGATCACAGGGTAGAGCGGTGGTCCCCAATCTTTCTGGCATGAGGGACCGGTGCTTCTATGAGAATCTAATGCCCGGTGATCTGAGGCGGAGCTGAGGCGGTGATGCCAGCGCTAGGGAGTGGCTGCAGATACGGATGAAGCTTCTTGCTCGCCCGCTGCTCACCTCCTGCTGTGTGGCCTGGTTCCTAACAGACCACAGACCGGTACCAGTCTGCAGCCCAGGGTTGGGGACCCCTGTGGTAGAGGATCCTTCACTATTTCATGAGATGTTGGAGCTTCATTCAGCAGTTCATGAGGAGTCATCAGACGTTTTCAGCACGGAGGAGGGTGGTTAGAATCTGGCCCTGATGTGCTAATTGAATCTGCTCTCAACACAAACGTCCACCCCTCAGGTCTCTCAGAGAGATGGTCTTCATTACATTCCATACGTATTTTAGAGGAAAAAAATAACTCCACTGTTAAAACCTTACCTCAGAAGAAGAAAGTAGCCCTTCTGAAATTCAACCGTGAAATTATTTTGCCCTTTCACTTAGAAATATTTGTTCTATATAACAGAACACGGGGCTTTTAGAAAATAAATAATATATAATTAAGAAAACAGAAATGGTATTTAATTCAAAGCTGTCTCTCAGCAGAATACATTACCAGAGAAGCAAATTCTAGCTAATGATTTTTATTTTCAGTCTTCATTATCTTGCTTATTTCTATTCCACTATTGTCATCACCACGCTTGTTTCTAGGGAGATAGCCAAGGCCACTGTTTAAAACTCAGGCTGAGCATTTTCATTTCCTTGACATTGATTTCCTACTGTCACCAAGAATAAAATAAAATAGGAGTTGAAATATCTCTGTTTTATTACTCTGGATAGGTTAAAACTCTCTTTTACCCAATACACACACTACAGAGAATATTACAGAATCGTGGTGCTTTCAAGTCTGAGTAGAGCACAGAATAGCCCAGATAATGGAGGGATATTTCTTTTCTATAGGATGCAGAACGGATATGGTTACGCAGTGAACTGTGTGTGGATGAGCATCTCAGTGACAGGGTCCGAACTGGAACCCCACTGACAGTGAGTCTGGTGAACGGGGCTGCCAGCCCCCCCGGTGTTGGCCACCCAGGGAGATGTCAGAGAAAAGAAACGATAATGAGTATAAATAGGCAATTGTGGGCAGAGTTAAAGAATTATGATTATTGGCGTTTTACTTCCAAAAGATTTATTTTTCTCATTTAAAAGAGTTCCGGTTTTCAATAAAACAACAAATTAAAACAGCAGGCACCTTTCTCTGTGTTTCATGCTTACTGTTTAAAATAAAACGATATAAAGCTACATGTTGAATCCTCGTAGCTTGGTGAGGCTCAAAGTCCTCCCTTTGCAGATTGGAAAGGCCTCGAATCCCAGCCCCGTTAATTCCTCGCTATAATTTTCCTTCTAAACGTTACCTTTTTCCGTGATGAAGCAAAGGTAAGCTAGTTCATCCTTTGTTTCATTTCAAAACCAGCAGAAAACATCTGGACCAGTCACAGGCCTGAAGATTTTTAATTTACGAAACGTCAAAGTTTCACCTATCTTCAGGATTTTCTTGAAAGCAGAAAAGAAGGGCAATGCTCACTTACATAATTATGGATAATAGTTGTATTTCGTCGTAAATATTCTGATACACTTGTGCATTTTTATGACTATCAAATTCACTCAAAAAACCCATGTGTGTGTTACCACATTTGTTAAAGACTGTCCTTAAATAATTCAGATTGAATTAAGAAACCTTTTATTTTATAGAAAATACATATCTATTCTCCTCTTGGGAGCAGTTAAAATGTAAATTAGAGCAAGGCATCTGTCTATACAATACCCACAGAGAGCTTCATACCTCACTCAGGGTAAAAACCAAGGTTCTGACAGTTACACACAGAAGGACCATTGCAATCTGCATGGCTCGAGCCTGCCTAGTTAACGCCTGTCATGTCGGTGTCTCTGTTAATGTCACCCTTCGCATCTGACAGTGTCCTGCTCGGACAGAGGAGTAAATGGTCACCTTAGCTGTGAGCACCCCCTTCCTCTCTCCCGTCTCTGCCTCCACTCTACTTCTGCTGACCCTTCTTTGGACGTGCAGGCTTTCCTGCTGGTATTGCTCACCTCTGCCAGGCTCGGCCCACCTCAGGGCCTTTGCACATGCCCGGAACGCCCCGCCCTCCGAGTTTGCGTGGCTCACCCCCTTGCTCCGCTCAGGTCCTTGCACCCTGAGTTTACTGAGGGAGCAGAGGGAGCAGCTGCAGGAAACACCTGCCGTTCCCAGGGCTAGAGGACGAAGGGGTGGGGTTACCCAAACTTAGAGGCTCGGAGGTTGAGCCTTGCAAACGTGGTCCCAGGCTGTGAAGGGCAGGGCCCTGTGTGGCCGGTGGTGTCTCTGAGCTTGGAGAAAGGGGTCTGTGGAACAAGGCCTAGGATACCTCTGAGGAGGACCAGCCGGCCAGGTGCTGCGTGTGTGTAAGCCTGGGCCTGCGAGGGTGGCGGACACACACAAACGGGGTTCTCTGCTGCCCCCCTGAGTAGAATGAGGCCGGAGGGGCGTATGTACGATAGCAGCAGGAAGAAGCAGGGAGTGCGTGGGAAGTAGGAGCCCCCTCTCTCTCCTCCCACCTTCCTGCCCTGCGTGCACCCTCTGTTGGCGGGGCCTTGCACGGACCTGCTACAGCAGAGACGGGGTTTGCAAAGTCCAGCTCCGCCCGGCCTTCCCAGCTGCCATCACGCAGGGCGAGTTTGAGGATGAGACGCTGAGCGTCTCACGTGACACCAGAGTTTCAACACCTCCCAACATTTTCCAGTTCTTACCCTGCTTCATTTTCTCCTCTGTGTTTCTCATTTAAGGGCTATCTCTTTTCCTTATGTTTCAGTGTTTATTGTCCACCTGCCCGGTTACAATGGAAACTCCACAGAGACCGGAATTGATGTATATTCTCTTTAATGCTTTATCCAGCCTAGAAAAATTCCTGGCACGAAAGGGGTTCTCAATAAATATTCTGAATATTAAAAATAACACTTAGATAGTAGTTATTAAGTCTTAGGATTTTTTTTTTCCCTATGGACTAAAGGTATATTTAGCTTAAAAATAGAATTATGTACTGATCTATTATCTCCCATTTCTTGTAAGAAGTGATCAATTTATAAAGATGTTAAGTGCCCTGCACTAGGTCACATAACTAATAAGAGAGAGAGCCCGAGTTTGACTCAAGGCAGCTGTTTGTAGCAAAATTGAAAATACAAATGAAAATATGAAATGCATCCTTTTACTTACCTACCCGCAGGACACAAAGTCTAACTATAACATCCAAAACCTTAAGTCAACTCTATGAACAGGCTTAATGATTAAAAAGAAATATTGCCATTGGGCTTATCTTTAAAATGCTAGCCTTAAAAGGTAAATATAATTGACAACCGCGTGCCCTTTGAAAGCTATCGCTAACCTTAGTGAAAACAAATTTCTCTGGGCTTAACCAGGCTTGCCAAACTCGGAGTCTCTGTGGAACTAAGCCCTTGCTTTAGTTCAGGACAACAAGAATTCCACTCACAACGGTGGCGCCTTCATTAACGGGATGTCAAATTGTTTGCTTCATCAGCCCAGTCCGCTCGGGATGGTGCCCAGAAACTTCTGACCCAAACCTCTATTTCTCTTGTGATTAATATTTTATTAGGCATGAATAAATACAAAAGAGAGAGTGCCTGAGAGGAAGGCAACACCATTTATCTCTGCAGTCACAGGGGGAAAGAATCTGTCCTGATACACAGCGTCTACACACGACTGTGATATTTATCTTGCAGATTTTCTCTCCATGTCTAAAACGATCCTAGGACAATGAGTTTATTTAAAAAAAAAAGAGAATGCATTTTATTAACCAAATGGAGGAAATAATTCCATTTCAATTGGCCCCAAATGCTTTTGCAAACCTGGGTAAATGTTTGTTTGTCTTCCAGGTGGGGACCGGGTTGTCCCTGAGGCTGCATCTGCAGTCACGTGACCTGAGGCTGGGCTGGGCTGGGGTCCCTGGGCGTGTGCAGGAAAAAGCAAGCTGGATGGGGGGAGGGGAAGGGGGCTCTGTGGTGGCTTCTGATGCCTTCCTCGAGACACATAACTACCTTAGGCCTCCAGTATCTCTATTTACATGTACAGGTCTTCGCAGAATTATTCTCGGCTACAGAATTTCATGTAATTGGCATTAAATGGTAGCGTTATTGCATCACAGGTGGCTCTGGCCACTTTTAGGGATAATGGCCTTCTTTTATTGCGAAAAGGGCCCAGGGCGCAGTGTGCACACCTTACATTTACAACAAATCCACGGGGTAAGACCGTTCTGTTCTTTGCTTGAGGAAAACAAGGATCAGGTTTACAGGGTTTCCATAAAGGGCCAAGGCCACCCAGGGAGTTTTAGGTGGAGACAACAAGAGGGCGTGGCTGACCCTTGGGGCTCGCTCTCAGCTTCCGTGTTTAAGTCACAAGACCCAGACAGCTGGCCCGAATGGCGGAGAGAAGAGCCGAGAGGGTCTCTCGTTTGTAACGCCACGTGGCCGATGATGGCTCACCTTTTTTTCCTACTAAGATGTTCAGTGTCACTAAGGTAAACACTGTTCTTTGTCACATGGGCTTATTCTCTCCTGTACATCCCAGGAAAAGCAACCTTAAAGACAGAGGAGGTGAGTGGGGGTGCTTCTGGGGGGGTAGCCCCCACAGTTGACAGGCGTTTGCTTCTCTTGCATTCCCTGCCCGCACCCCTGAAACATGGGGTGAGTCTCACCACCCACTTTCAGGGAGTAGCCCACCCCCAATAAATTCACATGTTCTGGTCTTCCTACTAGGATCCCTAGTGACTGATGTAATGCACAGCAGTGTATCCCTGGGGCGGGGGGCGGCGGTGACATCGAGGGAAAGATAAAGGGTCCGCAGAAGAAGCCCTTATTTTCTATGTTCATCCCAAGCGATAAAATCTAGGCCAGATAAATCGGTATGTAGGGATGGATCCACCAGGAGGGGAGCGGGCAGAGGCAAACAGGAGACGGAAAGGTTTTTAAAAACCCAAATTCTAAAGATGAAATGATTTGCTCTACAGAATTGAACTCGCCGAATGCATATGGTTTTTGCACCGTTTAGATCGCAGTTAATAGAGGCTCCAATGCCATCGGTCATCAGCTTTCTATGTCCACATCTAGTCCTTGCTCACCGAGAAGGTGGCCCAACACCTACTCAATGAGGTCAAACTCCATGTTGGTGTAAATCAGAAGCCTTCTGCGTTCAGGGTTTTCTCAGGCGTGCTGATCCTGTTGTATTTGTCCTGTGGCCGTCTCTGCTGGGATCGAGTGATGTCTCACTCAGTTATGTCTGAGTTCTCAGTCGTTAAAACTGCTCCAAGCTCACTTTACACTGGACTTGACTTCTCTCTAAGAGGTTGTGTAACGAGCTGGTGGTCTGTGTAGCTTCTTAAATGTGGAGGGGGACAGTTTTCCTATCACTGTACCTTCAGCTCTGTCTCCTAATTTTTATTTGTGTGTGTGTGTGTGTGTGTTCTCTACCCACTTGACAACGCTCTGACATAAACATGACAATTCATCTTGCCCACCCCACACCATTAAGACGATTTGTAAGCACTGAATCTGAACTAAAAAAAAAAACAAAACCCTTTTCTACGCACAAAGTCATGACTTACTTTGTAAAATTTCACATAATCCTTTAAAATCAGTATCTTGGAAAAGCGCTGTGCTCACCCATGCAGACGGCATTAAACAATGGCATTGATTTTTATTAATTCATTTTATTTTATTTTGAGTACCCTCATGAGGTGTTTTCAAAATTCCTAACTAGTACATATAAAAAAACAATGTTTTTCCCTAGATAAATTAAGTATTAATAAACTTTATCATTCCTGGGATATTATAAGATAACCACATAACATTTAATATAATTTCTTTTACTACATTTCATTCCGTTTCCATTATAGATCGAGTAATTCCTGATATACACAAAATAACTGTCAATGCTTTGATTTTTTTCTTTTTTTTTGTAGATCTAAAGAGTTTTGCATTTGAGCATCGTGGCTTCTAATCTGCACTCATTGGTGACCCCCTCTGGGCGGCTACCGGCGCTCAGGGTCAGCCCTCCCCCTGGACGGCGGGGCGGTAAGTGAGAACACGTCTGTGACTCTGTGATTTATTTCACGCTGACCACACTTGCTCTCAGAGAGAGGAATCTGTGGAGGGCTGTAGAGGTTCCCATGGCTTACTTAATTGTAATCACAACGCCTTTCCTTGGAACTATTCCGTATAAATCTCGCTCTGCCGGGTTTGAAGGAAGAACAGGTAAGTGTCAGTGATGGTCCTTTCTGAGTAGTGGCTGTTTCCTTCTCTGCCTCCCCTTGGCTGTCTCGAGTCCAGGGACTCTCGCGACTAGGACATGGCAACTGCAATGACCTTGAACGTGGGAGGAGTTAACTTCTGCGTGAAGTATTGGGTGTGCGTCCACCACCAGGGTATGTGTCTAACGAGCATGTGGCATGTTCTCCAGAATTCTGTGTCTGACGTTCTCAGAAGGGAGGCTCTTGGTGCTCAGGGAGGACCATCTTTGTGTTTATGGACCTGGTGAGCACCATCTGACAGCAACACGGTGAATGTTTAAAACAGACGCCAAGGACCATGAACTTCTGATAGCGTGCATTGAACTTTCTAATGGGACGTATCCTCTTAGAGCCTCAAATAGAATCCGTGGCCAAAACAAACTGGGCAGTGTACTTGGTGTCTACATTCTCTTTTCACCGGAAGCTGGCGTTGTAGGTCGTTTGCGTCCATTACGGAACAGACTTCAGTTTTATGTTAAAAATGTGAAGCTAAAGAGTCTCTTTATCCATAATTGATGCCCCCGTTGCAGAACATTTTGTTAACATTTTAGAAATCTGATGAACTTGAACGTTCAAATTAATATTTCAGTGAATTTCCATCTTTCTTTTAAATTCTGCTTCATACATTTCACAGGCATCGAGACTCACATTGCATCTCTGCTATGTTTAAGTCAGAAAATGCAAAAAATTGGGAGCAAAAAAAACCCCCACACCCAATTATATATAAAATATTTCCTCATAAATTTGGCATCTTTTGGTAAATAAAAATGTCACACTTTCAAATGACATGCTATATATTATTCATTTCTATAACCGTAATAATTTATACATGCAGATACATATTCGGACAACTCAGTTGGAGAAAAAAAAGTAAACATTGGTCATGATCGTGAATGTAACTCTTGTAAACATTTCGGTTTAACAGTTTGGGGAATAATTGTGCCCACGTAAGTTCATGATGCATGGTGTCAGTGGAAATATCTGTCACGATGAAATACAGGCTGTTCTCCAGCAGATTAGTGGCTGTTTCCTGTTGCCATGGCTGACTCTCTACCTTCTTTCTAATGCTCTTTGGATGGACAGTTTCTTCCATGAACCAGGAAGTATCAATTGGAACTATATTGAGCAAATTGTTCAAGGTGTCTTGTTGCAAAGACAGAATAATTCCTCTGTTAATATTTTATAGCTTCATGCTAATGAGGCAATTCTTCAGCCACCAACAGAGCAATTCAGGCCACCAAAGTAGAAGTAACTTTGCACCTAGCAGAAGCAATGAGCACTGACATCTTTGCCGGAATGTTGTGGGCTTTTTTAAAAAATGTTTTCGGTTCCTGCTAATAAGGCATCTGGCTTAGTTATCAATCTGCTTGGGCCTCACTAGCTCAAGGCTTGCTTTTAAAACCTGAAAATCTTCCTTCGTTAAAGGAGAGACGGGACGAGGCGAAGGAACATTAAAGAGAACAGTACAAATGAGGTCTGTTAGCGATGATCAAAAGCGGAACGGGAAGCAATGTTGGCAGGAAGAGGCGGGCTACCCTTTTTCCAGCTCAGGCTAATGATTTTTTTTTTTTCCTTTTCATTCAACTAAGGATCTCACCTCAAAGCCCCTGAGTGGGAAGTTTTCATTCTTGTTTTGGTTTTAAATTGTATCCTCAAAGTGAAGTTTCTCACATATTAACAGATGTGGAAAGAACAGTGCATTAGCAATAGAAAGGCCAAGCGTTTTTGGGGGGCTGTGTGGCGCTTTGGGGACAGACCCGACATCACCAGCATAAATAGAGTCGTTCGTATGGATGAGACCATGGCCGCCATGTTTCCTTATCTCTAACGTGATTTCATGCTTCTTTGGGATCGTATTGCCCTAGTAACTGTGTTAAAATGTTGCCTTTTTCCATCTACAGGATTCATTTGTTTGTGTTTGCCTGGTTTCATAGCATGGTATAGAATCACTGTGCATTCCATTTCAGTAAATATTACTTATTATTATTATTTTATCAAGTGAGTTGTAACTCTTTCCCAGTCCTTGCTGGTCTTAGGAGCCAGGTCACGGATACACCTGCCATTGGACACATTTCATACGAAATGCAAATGTTTCTGTGTTTCCACAGACTTCTATGTTCTATTCATGACGTAGAAGAAACGTAATGTGATACCGTTTTCACACACTGGATTTTGACCTTGAAAGAACACACATGCAAAGGATTTATGTTACTTTTCTCTAGGCAGCTTTGAATGTTTCTCCCCAAATCATCTTGGGAGAGCTGTTAGTGATTATGTGACATAGCATCATATGATGCAAACGTACAAACATAACTGAACATTTGGGTCAGAGATTCCAATATTTACAACTCATGGGACATAAAGATATAAGAACTGCTAGAAGAGTGTAGCATGTGAAGAAGAATATTGAAACTATGTCATCAGTTGAATTTGTTTATCATCAGAGATTCTTTGTATTGGATATTGTTATTTTAAAATACAAAGTTTGTAAAAGTGACTTTTTAAACTGAGATATATGTAGCTTGAGATTGGATAGTTTGGAAAAATACATTCTTAAACTGACTTGCTACCTGGTGTCAAACACACACACGGACCTCAGTTCAATTTCATTCCCTCTGTACCCGAGGACAGCGGCTAGTGACAGCCATTTTATTCTGCTCTTGTTCTCTAAGATGTCATTAAGGATGATGCATGTTCAAATAGACAGCAGAGGTGTGTGACAGCCAGTGAGTGTGTATAGTTAGTATTAGTCTATTCTTATTAATTTAGCACACGCCATAGATTACAGAGAACTTTTTAAAAGCATCTAGCTATTTCTTGGAAACTGGGTCATTTTAACAGCAATATATGCCATTAGATAAGAAAAGTCTTCTTCGAGAGATTTGCTCGGTTTTTGTGTGAATAAGAGCAACTTTGACCAAGTCATTGTAAAGGCCAGATCTTTTGCTTTTCTTTCTCCCCACAGCCATTATCCTGTACGAGACACACGCTAGGCAGAACAGGAGTTTTGAAAGTGCCTTGGTTTGCTGATTCAATGCAAAAACCATCTTGGGAGGAATCGGGATCAGGTTCCTTTCTCAGTAAAGGGGCCTGGCACGTATGTCCTTGGCCAGGTAGGGGACAGAGTGACCACATTTGTGCAGGGAGCCAAAAGGGTATATTAAAATACGTTCAAAAGAGGGGACCAGCATCAGAGGGGTGTGGGCGGCCAGTGATGGGACGAGGCAGGAGAGCTGGCCGGCAGTGGGAGCTGAGACTTAAGGTCCGAGAGGCTGACAAGTGTGAGGCAGGGTCACTAGCAGCAGGAGCCAGTGGACAAGAGGGATGACATTCTGGGCGACGACCTCACACAGCTGCCCATGACCTAGTGGTCTCAGGTGTGGAGAGACCTGTGTCATCAGTGACTCGTGTCACTTACTGGGCCCTGGATGGGAGGAGCAGTTGTCCTTAGAAAGTTTTCTTCCCAAACTCTGAAAGCCAGAGCTTGGTTGAGTTGTTTCTTTATCTTTATAGTGGGAGGACCTGTGGACACAGATCTGTGGTCTTTGATCTTTAATAAGGGAAAATTGAAATTAGATTCATGCTGGTTACAGTCTGTGCAAATGATAGTGTAGAAATTCAATAGTGTTTATTTTCGTCAGTACTGAATGTGAATCACTTTGCTACTTAGAAGACATTTTGGCTGAAATTAGGTCACATGGTTGGGACAAATGATCGATAGTGTTGCATTGTCATTGGTCTATGGGCAAGGGACGCCATTAGGGTCTTTGCATAGGAGGGACCCGTAATAAAAACAAGAGGGTCACAGGGAGGCTGTGACCGTCATGGGTTCTCCACTGAATGGGGGCAGGGGCTGTGAGGACAGCATCCTCCTCCTGACAGTGGTGTTGACCCCTCGTTACCAGCCACGTCGAGGAGCTGCTGTCTCGTTACCCACAGTGAAAGGATTTATGGACTTTCCTGGGGGGAAAGGCAGCACAGTCACCTTCGGGGGCTCATCCGAGGAAACCAGATGTCCCATGAGTCGTGGTGGAGGACAGACTTTGTAGGTCCCTGGACTCACGGTTCCCTCCTCTCCCTGCTCCACCTTCTTCACAGTTTGTTGACTGTCTGTGATGTTGGATACCGTATCTGAACAGGAGGCCATTCTAGCTCACGGGGGCCTCACAGCCCCCACGAGGAAGGCAGGTGGCCGGCCCCCACACCTGCTGCTCGCCCCAGGGCTCGCCGTTGCCGAGGGCCAGCTGTGGGCTGGCCAGTGCTCTGGGCGTGCCGCTTGCAGTGACACATCGAACCTTGCCACAACCCTGTAAAGAACACTCTGCTAGAACACCCTGTAAGAAAGCAAGGCCCCCAGTATTTAAGGAACTTCCTGAGCCCCAACAGCTGGTTTGGTGACTCCCGGAGTGAGCTGAAGCTGCCTGGTTCTGGGCGCCTTCCCTGAGCCCGTGTGCCACGCATAAGCCACCAGAGCTAGACATCCCCGTGGGCTTTGCGGTGTAGTGTGAACCCACACGCCCACCAGTCTCTGCTTGGGAAATCAGACTAGAATGAGGGGTTTTAAAGATTCCACAAATGTCATAATCTCAGGATGAGAAACCATCCCTGTGTCACAGTAAGGCTCCGTCACGCTCATGGGAGGCAGTAAATTTCTATTCCCCAGAGACACCAGTTGTGTCTCGGAGACCAAGCACAGGGGTGAAGCGAGAGCCCTTCCTGAGGGAACCCCTCCACCCCACTCGTCCACCCACAGCCCATATCCAGGTAACCACTGACTTGCTTCTGTCACCTTGGTTTATTTAGCTATTTCTAGATCATAAATGGAATCATAAAGTGTGTACGTGCTTTTATCTCATTTCTTTCATGTGGCATAACTTATTTCTAGAAATTTCTTCATTTCCTATTCGGCCATTTCCTATTTGTCCATTTCAAGTGATCTCTTGGATTGATGTATGATTTTTAATACTATTTTTATACCTTTTTTATTCGGCGAGGTCAGTAGTAATGTTCTCACTTTCATTTCTGATTTCAGTAATGGTAGTCTCCTCTATTTTTTCTTCTTGGTTCATCTAGCAAAAGGCTCGCCAATATTGTTGATTCAGTCAAAGAACTAATTTTGGTTTTGTTGATTGTCTCCATTGTTTTGTATTCTCTATTTCATTTATCTCCACTGTAATTTTTATTATTTGCTTCCTTCTGATTGCTTGGTGCATATTGTGCTCTTCTTTTTCCAGCTGATTAAGGGGCGAAGTTAGGTTATTGGTTTGGCATTTTTCTCTTTTAACGTAAGTCATTATTGCTATAAATTTCTAGCTGAGTATTTCTTTCATCGAAGCTTATAGGGTTCAATATGATAACCATTATAAAAATAAGTGAAGATTTATCACTTAATAATACTTATCACTTAAGAATATGTTGACTGACACTTCTTTGAAAATCAATGATGCTAAGTTACAATAAGTAGTCAGCATTTATAAATTACTAAAGAATTATGTGCTGTTAAGTAGTTAAATTATAATATTATTTCCATAGTGAGTACTCTGATGTGTCTGTGGGTTGATCATCTGATGACCTCCAGTGGAAGTGTGACTCTTCGCCTTGTTAGGGAGTCTTGTTTACTACAATTTCTTTCTTTTGTATCATAGAAAATGCATAACCCATTGCCCCTGCATTTAAAATGAGCCGATGGAATTATGATAGTTAAGGAATATGATTATCAAAATGATTTAGTGACTTGCTTCGGGTTTGTTTACAACTTGGTGATAAAGTCATTATGGCCAAGTTTCTGTTTGTTTTTAAATATTTGGCCTATTTTGCTTCTCTACTCATCTTCGTTCTACCATTTATTTCCTATTTTTCTGGCTATTGTATGTAGGAGCAGTACTTTATTAAACAGTATTCTTTGGCTTTGGGCAATGATTTATTTTTCATACATTGTTCAGAAGCTCTGAAAGTTATGTGTGTGTGTGTGTTGTGTGTGTGTGTGTGTGTGTGTGTGTGTGTAGAGTCATATTACTTTACTCCCACATCCCCATTCAATCAAGGTTCTTCTCTTCATGTATTCATTAAATTGCCAATAATGTCAGGGATATTGTGTAAATATTTTCAGTATCTGTAACTGATTTAAGTTTTCTTCATTTTTCACTGCTATGCGATTATGCCAATTACTACAACTCACAACTATAATGCTTGTTTAAAAATAGTTTTAAAAAATTAGTATGTGACGCTTTGAAAAATTGAACAGATTTTAATGAATATTTTTTTCTCCTCCTTGTGTTCAATTATATTTCGTATTTGAAAGACCTTACAATGCTGTCATGGAAAAAAATCTATAAAACATATAAAAAGTGTTGAGTCTAGAAGAGAAACATTATTTTAAAGAGATAGATAAGCTAGCAAGAGAGTAAGAGAAATTCCTCAGGCCCAGCAATAAAGATGAGGAGGAAAGCCAGAATGGCGAGACGTCTCTGTGACTTCAGCGATTCTGGGGACACCGCCTACTCTGTATCAAAGAGCTTGCCTTTAGGCGTCATAAAGGGGCGGGGCAAGAGACATGACTTCGACCTTGTACAAAGCATCAAGGTTTTACTGAAATTTTTCTCAAAGAGGGCTGAAACTGTAGTGGGGGGAAAAATGGAATTAAAAATAATTCTGGTCACTGTCAAAGACAGACACTATGAAATCTGTCTCCACCTGACTAAACAGGATAAAAGTCACCCCTGGGAACTGGTGACGACAAGTTTGCTTTCAGCCTAACCTGCATATGTTTGGTTTTTGTGTGTTACAGGAAATATCAGGTGAAAAAAAGTTAATATGAGTGGCGCTGAGTTTAAAATAACCCCAGGACACGTAGCGAAACAAATACAAACTTCTGTAGAGAAACACACTAAGATGCTTTTGCAGCCTAATTTAATCACACGAGAAGAAAGCCCCCAGGAGCAGGGTTCAGCCAAACGACAAATGGCAGAGACAGCCCCGCAAGTCCCAGTGATTGAATTAGCACCTGTAGACATTAGTTCGTGTGTTTAAATTATCAAAGAACTACAGATGGAGGCAAGCACGAAGAATATACCAGATTTAAAACGACAAGGCAAATTTAAAAGAGATTGAAAATACATATTAAAAAAATGAAAATAATTATCTAATTCATTAAGAATTCTTTGAAGAAAGAATGTAAATATATATACAATTATATTACGTTTACATATTTATACATTTGAAATATATATAATTATATTTCAAATGCAGTGGCTGTATTAAACAGCAGATTAGATATTACATACAGCTGAAAAGTGAATTGCTAAGCCATGTCATGGAGGTGTAGTGAACAGAAAAATAATGGTGAAAAGATGAGGACAACTTTTAGAGAGGTGTAGAAATGGAAGTCTGATTCAGAGATAATTTATGATGATTTTCTATCAGTGATGATGATGTGACTAGTACTCAATTTTTAAACATACAATTTCAAAAAACTCACAAAGATATGCACAAAAATTATATACGAGATGCCAAAATGCTCACAGCTGTAATTATATATATAATTGTGTACATATGATATACCTATATATGTGTGCAAATACATGTATATGTACATAACATAATGTATGCATGTATATGTACTGAATGACCTTCAAAAGACAGAGACAAATTACATGTGTTAGATTCATAAAATGAACACACTAGAGAGGACTGAATCGATACAGAATTTATAGGAATTCAGTATCTAAGTGACTGCATGTATCGACAGAGAAAATGTTCAAAACCTTAATTAAACAGAGCACATTATAGAATGATCCTTTCAGGAAGACACTATAAAAAGTCCCAAACTTGTAAAATAATATTGTCTTGTTGTGGGATTATGCACATGAAATAGCAGTAGAAACGCATACAATGGAGTGACAAATGCCGGTTCAGGAGTGTCTAACTAGCATGTGGCATGTGTGTGTGTGTGTATAAATGACTAAATAAACAGCAATTTTTAATGTTCTCTTTCTTTTCCTGGAATATTGGGTATCACACACACTTATATATATATATATACTTATATGTTTATATGTATACTGATTTGTATATAAATATATATTTACATATATTCATTGTTGACATTATCCTCTGTCCCCTGAGGTGTGACATAGTTCACCGCTTTGTGACAGAGACAAGGGTACTTAGTACTGGAGGTAGCTGTAGGCAACACTTCAAGATGTTTCTCCTCTAAAGAAGAGCAGCATAGAAATGGGAGAGTTATTATAAAGGGATAGATGAGGTTAAGGCAAGTCTCTTTCTGTTTGTTTTCTAAACGTGTCTGTATGCATAGGGGAATGACCCATTCCAAAAACGATTACTGGGCACATGGACAAGGGAGCCCCGTGAGGGGACATGCTCCTTCCGGCTGGAGGAGGAGCGTGGGCCTCCTTCGGTTCCGACCACCCTCGCTGCAGGGACGACCTGGACAGCTGCCGTCTCGTCTGCCTGGCATCCCTCAGTGTCACTCAAGGACGTGGCTTCCCGCCGGTCTGTGCACTTCTGGTGGGATGGATGCCAGTGCCTTTCTTTTGAATCAGGCTGTGGGCACGTGGCTGTCAGGCCAAGGCTAGCCCTCCAAAAATTCGGTTGTTTGAAAAAGATAATGGTTTATTTCTGTCGCACGTGATAATCCAAGCTGGTCTGCTTTGCAGGGTCATTCAGAGACTTAGGGTATTTTCCTGTTATTTACCGACCATCCAGTAAGGCCTGGCCTTGTCTGCTCGAAAAAGCTGATTTTCGTGCGTGCTTGCATGCCAGCTACGCAGAGGGTGGAGGGCACGGGCGCGTGGGCTCATGCGGATTGGCCCACGTCACTCATACCAGAGGAGGACCTTGTCACAGGCCACCTGTGGGGGACTAGGGAGCTGAGAAAGGGAGTCACGAGCTTGGGAAGCAAAGAGAAGGAGGAGTTCATCAGACAGCTTATGTTCTCATCTCATTGAGTCAGATCTGTTTTCTGCCTGGGATGGGAACCTTGGCCTGGTGACACGGGGACCTGAGCAGTTTAGTCGTGCCACGCGTAAAGTGACCTCTGGTGTCTGCTTCATGGGTCATCGAAGAGCTTCAGTTCCCGTCTTTTCTCGTGAAGCTTTTTGGTTTTCTCTCAGCTCGGTTAGCCTCTTCAGTATGTATTTTCTATTTCTCAAGTTCGATGGATTTGCTTCTTGTAGCTTGCATACGGAGACCCCTCACAATGACAAAATAGAACCTAAGAAAAGGAAGTTATTGTCTCTAAGGTAGAATGTGTTGGGGACCTACCCATCATCCCCACACAAAACATTTGAGTATATACACGGCAAAAGCTCCCAACTAATAAACCAAATACCGTGTTTTTTTTTTTTTGTAATAAAACTTTTATTTTTTTGACCTTGGTTCTTAGTATAGTATTATCACTTCTAACTCTGTTTTTATTTTTCTCCTTTGAAATTTAATTTAACCTTCTCTTCTAACTTAAATGTATAATCTATATCTATCTTTATTTCTATCTCTATCTCTATATATCTATATCTATATCTATCTATCTATCTATCTAATCTATCTATCTATCTATATCTATATATCTATATCTATATCTATATCTATATCTATATCTATATCTATATCTATATCTATATCTATCTCTATCTCTATCTCTATCATCTCTATCTCTATCTCTATCTCTATCTCTATCTATCTATCTATATCTATATATATAGATATAGATATATATGTGAATGGCTTTGAGCCTATTTGTAGGGATGTTTAACATGCAACTGTATCTTAAGTTCCATTTGACTCTCAGATTAATTACAGTTCTTTGTATTTCAGGTCTATTAGACAAGAGTCTTTCTAGAAAGCTTATTTATGTCATCTTCATAGAATTGGGCATTTAAACTGCTTGCTATAATAAAATTGGTGTGTCCTTAATTACCCAAAGCATAAAAACTTATAATTAAAGGTTCAGATCGAAAAAAATATAGGCCCCTTGGGACTTTTGTGTCATATATTTTTGAAACACAAGCACACATTTTACTTCCATGCTCTAAAAGTAAGCACTTTGTATTATTGGGGGTTATGTAGTTTTGATTTATCTATATAATTTTTATTTTAATTATCGGATGTAAAATGATGCTGCTTCATTGGCATAGATCTAAACTGGCAAAGATTTGTAGATTATTGAGTGATGTTTTAATGATCTGCGAATGATTTATACTACTAAGAACAGTGATAGAGATTGACCGAGCCCTATAATTTTTGGTTTACAGTTTTTGCTGGGGAATCTACTCATGGTGTTAGTGAACCAAATGCCAAAGGTTCAACAAATACTAAAAAAACGAGTGTTTAGACGTCTAGTCAGTCAGGATATGTTTTTGTCTCCTTGAAGTAATATCGTGGAAGATAAGTTTTGTTAAAAAAAACAAAACTGGTTGTTTATTTTCTGTCTACTCTTCCTTAGAAAAAGTAATTTCTGAGTTCTGAGCTAAAGGAGGAGTAAATAAAAGCACTGATGGAAATAGCTTTAGAATTGATTAGTAATAATTTTTCTCTCTTCAAATTATCATAGTGAACTAAATTATGAAACTATCATAAATTTCCACAAAGAAAAAGTTTAATTAAAACCTAAAAGTCATTTAAGCAATCACACGCACAAGATTACAAATGTAAATTCTGTTATTTTCAATATAAATTGTTATTATTCAATTGGTCAGCTTTATAGTTTTAGTATATGAAACCACTTTAAATGCAAATTCAAATGACTATATTCAATTATTTGTATGTATTCATTGTTATTCAGTACATAAATATATGGAAACTTAGAAGTAAATATTATGGTCCTGCTTTTAAAAATATATATTTTTTACTTTCTCATATTTAACAAATATGTTCCATCAATTTAATCCATGTTTGAGAAGGGAAAAATGTAATCATATTTAACTTGCTTAAGCTTGGAATAACATTGAAAAAAATGAAATTTAATACTTACATGACCATAGTTGGAAGAGAAATCCTAGTTAATTCAAAGGCCATTTGGCTGAGCAAAGTTGACAAAACAATGAACTTATGAGGTGTTCCTTCTATCACCAGTGACTTTGACATTCACTCGAATACAAAGCCCTTCTACATGAAACTGGCATAAAATTTAGTTTCTATTGATAATGAAAAAATGTCTTTATTGGACCAAACGCCATTTAGTAGGGTGTGATTCACAGTCCTGGTGTTTAAAAGATACTTAGTGAGTTCAGATCTCTTAACAGATGAGATCAGCCATAGCTTTTTTCTCGGACATGACACAAAACAATTGCTATAAATTCTTTTCCGTGAATTTCTCAAGGAAATTTAAATAAGGCTTTCTAAGTAAGAACACAGGACCAGTGAAATTTAGGAGGGGTACTTGGTCCCTGATACATAAAAGAAATCCCAGTGTTGTCCCCAGAATAAAGACACATGGTTTCTGATAATTTCTCTCTGTCCATCACTAACTATAATTTCAGAAACTCCTTATATCAAGGACTGAAGATATCAAACAATGGTCCATCTGTCCAGAACATGTTTCTTCACGATCCTTCTGGGAATCTCTACCTATAATCCTGGAGGTTAACACCTGCTGTCCATTTCTCCAGGTTTTTTCTTACCATCAGGTGATACGGAAAGATGAGACCAGCTGGGTCAGATTAGGCTGACACACCGCTGCTGCTGGTTTCAAGGCAGAAGGCTGACAAGTAGATGGTCCTTTCTTACCGTGATCCAAAGGAAAGTTAAATAGTGGGAAAAAAGCAAGTAAAAACCTAATTTTGTACATAGCATTAGGTCCTAGTCCTTGATTTTCTAAAATAAGCTTATTTCAAGTAGTGAGAGAAAACCGTATCTAATGATATAATATCAAATACCCTGGCAAATGTCAAGATATAGTCTTTATTCTCCTTTGCTCCTCAGCTGAAAAAATAACTAACTAAGCCATGTTCAGTATTAAGGAAAAGGTGAAATACAAATTCTTTTTGAATGTTTACTAATAAACACATAGCACATAATGGTTGTGTTTAAATCTGAAAAAATGTAAGAAGTGATACTTCATTGACCGAATGGGATTCTGTTCTATACTTGTGTTTATATAGATTTTGTCCCACTGTATATTTATCAGTATTTTAAAATCCTGGGTTTAGCATTTGGAAAGCAAAATACTATATTATTATTTCAGGATAAAAGTGTCCTGTATACAATAGCAGCATCGAAGGCATTTTTCTTCACTCTTTTATAGCCACACTCTCCTTCACTTTCCACTACGAATACGTTTTTCAGCTTTAAACATTACAAAGACGTAGACACAATGTATGATGACATATTTTTCCCAATTATCTCCAGCATTTCAGATTGTAGTTTCGAGACAGAGACACACAGACAAGGAACACATTCTTCGAAATAATTCTTCCATGAGCTTTCTTTCCTGGCGCAGCTAATTATTTCTGCTACTCAGACCGACTCCATTAAGCTAATATCAATGACCTCGTGGCTTTTTGCATAGGATCTCTGACATAACTTTGACTCCTTTGCTCTCAAAAAATAGTATTTTCTCTTTTAAGAAAGACAGTGGTTTTCATAGCTGCATATTTACTGCTTGAAGGATTTCCATAGTAAGCAAGCTGGAACAACCTTGATGGGACCAGGGGGCATAATGGTGCAGCCGAGTCGCTGAAGATTCTATCCAGACATTTACAAAGCATCAGCAGCAGCAGCAAAACAGTGGAAGAGCATCTCAGTGGCAGCTCGTTTAAAGCCCTTGTGGTCTCTGATGGGAAAGTGTCTCGATTCTCCTAGGAAACACGGCTGAGTTGAATCCCACCGACTTCTGCCTTAGCATCTTCTCTCCTGGTCAAAAAAATGTCTGACACCTGTTGTACTAGATCAAGTCATCTTAGATCCGAAGTGACCGGTCACATTAGAGTCACTATTTAGTAGCCTTGCTCTCTTTTGAGTTAAACTGTTTTCATATTTTTACTTTGGCGCAGTCTCTTGTGAAAATGGTCTTCCTCTGTAAAATCAAACTCAGATAGGCTTCTTTCACGTCTACGTACTGTCAGTCTTGTTGGTACAGTACGCGTTGCATTTTAGTGCCTGCCTCGTCTGGAATAGCAGCTGGTTCAGCCAGGCCGTGCTCTGCTCTCCAGAGGAGGGTGTCAGGGTCCGAGTCTGTTTATCTGCTCCGTCTGCCTGTATCCCGCCTTGAAGAAACACTACAGTATTATGGAAAAGTGCTAGAGAAGGTCATTTAACCCCTACGTGGTGGTTTTAGCCAGTATAGTGCAGTATAGTGATACTGCAGGTCATGTGACACACTAGAACTCAACTTCCCTCCGCGTGTTGGGTCCCCAGCTCACTCAGGGTGCCGTCCCCAGTAACTTATATGTAGGAAACCACTCAAAAAGCACAGAAGTAGACTGTGAATTTGAAAAATTATTTCATAATGTGTTGGATACCGTGTCGGTGATACAAATAATAAGTGAGTCCAGAGGGTCACATACGAGGAGATGGATGGGAAGTAGACATTGGTGGTGAGCACAGTACAGTGTAGACAGATACTGAATTATAGTGTTTACACCTGAAACTATACCATCTTATTAACCAGTGATATCACCAAAAAAAAAAAAAGAAAGAAAGAAAAAAAAGAAAATGAAGGAACAAAAAACAATAGCAAACAAAAACTTAAGAAAGCAAGCATAATGATAATGGCCTTAGGACCACTGTGGCAAGGACGGTGATGCACTGACGACCGGGAAGCAGGTCATCTCGAGTCCTGGGTTGGCGCATCCAAACCCTGCTGCCTCTTTCTCCTTGTCAGGTGCCACGTGCTCTGTCTCCTTCACGGACCCATCATTTTGGACATTTATTTCCAGCTCCATCCACCTTGTCCGTTTCCCCGACTTCCTGTTCCCTATCTCACCCGCAACCTGCCCCACGTCTCACCATGTGGCTCTGCGTCCCTCCCAACTTCCTTCAGGAGAAAGGGTACAGGGGACAAGGGAACCCCTTGCGGGCACTGCTGGCTTCCCTCACTTCATCCAGTGGCTCCCTGGGAACAATAAGACCCCTCCCCACCACCAGCAACCACAATTTGCAATTTTTGAATAGAGCTTTCTGCTCTACTTATCACCTATTGTCTATTGAACCAATTCCAAATCATGCCAGGTGCTTCATTCCTTAATGAAGTTGTTTGAAATTTCATCTGTTCTTTCACGGATTTGTTCATTCATTGATCAACATAAAAAACACACACATCAGGAGCATATGACCCGCCATGTCCTGGACCAAGTGCTGAAAACACAGGAAGTGTGCAGTGTGCACGTCCTTGTACGCATCCTTGCCTCCGAGGTTTTTACAGCCTCCTTGGGGTTGCCTGGGGGTGTCAGATACAACCCAGCTGCTCGGAGCCCTGGTACCCACTGTCCTATCTGCACCCCTTCTGCATCCTGGCAGCCCTGGGGACAGAGAGCCGGGTAACCGTCCCCTCTGCTGCTCCTGCACACTAACTCCTGCAGCCGTGGTGCAGCGAGGTCAGTACGAGATGCAGACACGGAGGAGGCTTGCGTGGGGTTTGACAGGACCCCAAAGGTGGGCGTCTGCCCCAGTCCCCGGGGTTTTCATGAAAAGCTAATGAGGGTTGTTTGGACTGAGATGTGTTGCATTGTCTGGAGTCTATCTAGGACAGATGTGGAAAGATTGTTGTACCCACAAGGGGCAGCCATCACTTTGAAGTGGGAGTGAAAAACGTGCATACAGCCTTTACTTACACGCAAATGTGCACATAAGCAGAGAGGACCTGCGCTTTGCTGAACTAGAGGAGGCAGTGGCGGGTCCCTCAGAAGACTGTGCGTGGCTTGTCTCGCTTTTGTTTCTGTATTGAAAGTTTTTTTCTCCCCCATTTATCTCGGCTTCTAGTTCTGTAATCCAGGTGTTGGTCCTGGTCCCCTACCAAGGGATGCTCTGACTGTCATCTACTGACTGCATGTTCTCAAGGCACTAGAACCCCTGTCCATCTCTCCCCCTCCAACGTCTACCAGCCACGGCAGAGTCCGACATGATCACAGCGCTTTGTCCCCCTGGGCGGGGTCACATTCTCCTGTATTTTCTCAGCAGCCCTTTCAAGCTCTCAGAGATGGCTCAGTGATACAATGGCAAACACAGACTTTACTGCACTTGTCACAGGAGACGGGGAAGGGCGAAAGGGAGGAGGGAGAGAAAGCACAGTGGGGACAGCGAGGGACTTCTGGTCTCCCAGCTTTCACTCCCAGATGCCCGGGTGCTGGAAGCCCAGGCCCATGGCCCCGCCCTGCAGGGACCCCTCACCCCATTCTTTGGGGCTTCTCTCCAGAATGTGAAGGGTGTCTTCACACCCATTTGTGGAATAGCGCTCTCTTTCTTCCAAGGTCTTGGTGCTTGCCTGAAACCTGGGCCTTTGTGAATGCATCTTTTTTTTTCTTTCGTTACATTAAATTTATTGGGGTGGTACTGGTTAATAAAATTATGCAGGTCTCAAGGGTATAATTCAATAATACATCACATGTGTATTGCATTGTGTGTTCACCACTCAAAGTTAAATGTCCTTTTGTCACCACGTATTTGTTGAGCCAATGTGTCCTATAGGAAGATGATGTTAGTGTTATCATCCGTGGCACACGGGCTTTGCTTTTGTGGTGACCGAAATGTATTGTGATTGGGGAACAGAATACACATCACAAAGAATTGAATTCACATTCATTAATAGTATCATATTTACTTATTTACAGATATTAAAGTGCTCATTTAGTGATCAAATAATTTAAAAGGACCATTGCCATGTCATCACCAGTATTGTGTTTAGGATCTAGCAGTTTATATATCTGTACATGTAGAGGGTCTGGCCTCGCTCTGAGTCAAGAATGGGCTGGTGCGTACCCTCAGCAAAAATACTGTCTCTTTCTGCCTGTTTCCTTATATTTAAAAATCGAAATCCACTGGCTATGTTACAGAACATCCTAGACGTATAACCTAATTTTTCTAAAATTCTTCATCAGTCAAGAAGGCACCATCAGCTTCACCGAGTAATTGATTTGATTGGATCGAAGCACACAGGTGTAGGCTCAGCCAAGAGCCTAGAGCACATGAGATGCTTCAAACCTCTTGTGAACACCTCGCCTCACCTGTTTTCTCTCTCTGTTCTGCTCTGTACCCAGTCTAGTGCGTCTCGTTTCTGAAGACAGGTAGAAGTAGACGAGACATAGGTGTGTGATGTCTGTGCTGGGTCATCAGGTGACACCTTACACATTGTCACCAGGCATCGTGACAGGCTCTCTCAGAGACGTCTAATGCACAGAATCACTTATTTGTTTCATTACACGGTACTTTTTCTTTCTCTTTTTTTTTTCCCTCCTCTTTAATAAATCCTATCAAGCCAATGCACAGGAAAATTTCCGTGGACTTCTCCGTTGATCCTGAGGGTGTCAGAGGATTACATATAAAATAAAATTGCTGTTTCTCCCTTTCCACACAAGAGCCATCCACTCAGCCGCGGGAGAGGCTCACTCCCCTCTCGGAGCCGCTTGGCGTGCGGTGACATATCGGTATTCGAATTAGAGTCTAATCAGGAGAAGCAGACCAAGTGACGTGTTTCAGCCTTGTCTTTTTTGTAGCCAATTACCCCAGTCTCCCAGCGTTCATGTCCTCCATGCACTCCCTTTAATTAGCGATTTAATAGCCAAGCTTCAGAGAGTTGGTTCAGGAGAGAACTTTCCCGAAGCTGCCAAATGGTCACAAGCAGGAGGTGATTAAATGTAGTCTCGGGCACCAGGCCTCTGTGTGGCTCTCTGCAACACCGTGTGCTTTTCAGGATGTGTCCCCAATAACTCCCGACCAGAGGGGTGCAATTCTGCCCAGAGATACGCTTGACAAAGCTGCCCGGCGTCATTAACCGCTGTCTATATTCTATTGATTCAGATCAATTTTCATAATAAGGTGATTGGCTCTCCATTAAGCACTGGTTGATGTTGGATGGGGAAGAAAAATATTTGTATAGAGATTATTGTTTTATTAGCCTTGAACCAGGGAGAGAGAAAAAAAAGCTCACTGTGCTTCGACTTTTTATTAGCCTGCATGTTTTAATTATGGAAGGGGCTCACTGGGATATATTTTGCTTAGAGGTTTAACCCTTCATACACTGATTCGATTTTGATGCAAGTTATGTTGATAACCCATAGTTAACACGAGAAGAAAACCTCATTTTAATGCATCTCATAGGGTTTGATGCACTGCCTGCCATTATACAATGTTAAGAAATACTTCTAAAACTGGGTAGGTTTTATTTTTGTCATATTAACACCTCTGAAGTTAAGATGTGTATTACAATACATGTGACAAGAAATTTTGCTTTTGTTTTTTGAGGACACGAAATAATGGTGCAGCTCACCACCGATGGCATTGTATATGGTGTATGGCATACGTTTCTATTCTCAATGCTTGTCTCTCTATAAAACACAACCTGTGTGTGACTCTTTTGATTTCACGAGTTATTTTAACTAATTTCTTTGAGTCCAACTTTTTTCCCTTCCAGTATGTACAAACGACATCCAACATACTTAATTTAAAAAATCTTGAAGTGCAAATGTTATCAATAAATATACCAAAATCCTGTCATACGAAGTTCAGATGGTCAAATGGAGGTTTAAAGATCAATGAGATTTGGTGCCTGCCAAAAACAAAAGCAGCGCTTGGCCCCCATGAGAGACGCTGCAGGGTGGGTGTTGGGGGGAAGCTCCCAGCTGGTTCTGTGCCCTCACTCATAGCACTTCAGGGATGGGCTGTCTGCGTTCCCCTTTTCCTCTGGGTAATAAAAATGGGAAATAATATTAAGATGTAGGGGAGGGATTAAGCATCGCTGATGGTAAGTGTTTCAATGTAAATGACACTCCTTTTTTTTCTGATTATGAAATTCTTATTTTTTCACTCAAAACAAAGAAAGAATATTTCAAGAAAAGCATGAATGTTATAAGTTAGTATTTAGACGGCAGCTCAGGAGACACTCACACGCAGACACACAAGAATCAGGCCAAAGTGCTGTTTGAACCTTTTTCTTTTTTTCACTTTAACAATAGGTTGAAATATATACATTTAACACAGATCGCATGTAGACAGACACTATGGTTGCAGACCACTTCATCGTGTGAGTATAAATTAATAATAAAACAGCAGCTAAATTGTATCTCGCATCTAAGACGTTCTGGGCATTCTGCAGAAGGCCCGGCATACCCAATCCCATTAAAATACTGGGATGTGTGTGCTTTATCTTTTCACATTCACAACAGTCAGGGGAAGAAGCAATCCAATCAGTATTTCCAGCCAGCAAATACTGCAGTGTTTTCTATATGTTTATACATTTCTGTGCAGTTAAGTTGTTTTCTTAGGATACATTTTTTTGGGTTGGTACAGATTGGGACATTTCTCTCCATACCAGTTTATATGCCCATGCCAGTGTACTGAGCGTGACTGTTTACCTACATCTTCACACTTACTGGGTATTCACACTTTGCCCTTCTAAGCAGAGTTTGATGGTTTTAGGAAAGCGATCCAGCCAAGAACAAAATAAACTATTTGAATCTTGATTGCTCGTCCTAAAAAAATGTATATAGATCTATTTTGGGATGGAAATGATTACTTGTTTTTACAGCTTGGCAAATGCTGATAAATCCACGATACAAAAATTTCTGGCAACAATTGAATGGATGCATATAACTACTGATTAGATATTTCAGACATAATAGCTACACGAAAAAATGGAAAAATATTTTCAGATTATTTAATATTATAATTTTATTTGAAATCTCCAAGAGATTCCAAAGAGTAACGGGCATTATTTTTGTTTTTATATGAACACAGTATTTGAGGCTTAGAGATAAGTTGTCAGAAAGAGACAAAGGATTTCTATATTTCCTTCAATCTGATCCTCCAAATAGCAACGTTCACCTTTCACCTATCTCTCTTCATCTCTTATGCGTGTGCATGTGTGTACACACACATTCACACACATGCGCGTGTCTGTACTAATATAGCATTCCTTTTGGGGGGGCATTATAGGATCCGTTGAGGACTTGTTGCCCTTACGTTCTTTAATGTTCCTGAAAATGAGGATATTCTCTTAATGTAATCACGTGTACTTATCGAATCTGGAAACTGCCGTGGGTGGGACCCCAACAGCTAATCCACAGACCTCACAGATATCATGTTTGTCCTGGCAGTGCTCTTCATAGCGACATTCCAGATAGCTCATGTCCTTCTGGTCCACCTTAATCTGAAACTGTCAGTCAGTTTATATTTTTTTTAGGTCTAATTTTTATTTGCTGGGTACAATGTATGCTATTTTTATTAAATGTATCGGGGTGACGTTGGTTAAAAATTGTGTAGGTTTCAAGAGTATCAGTCTATACTACATCATCTGTGTTTTGCATTGTGTAGTCACCACCCAGAGTCAAATCTCCTCTTGTCACCGTGTGTTTGAACCCCCGTACCCTTACCTATCTTCCCCTCCCCCGTTTCCTTCTGGTGACTGCCATACTATTCTCCGCATCTATGAGATTTCGTTAGTCATTTTAAATAGTACAAATAATGATCACCTATTTGTAGAAAATGTTTCAATGTAATTGCAGTTTTGGCAAGAATATGCAGAAGGGATATTGTGTGTTTTTTTTTTTTTTCAGGGCATCATTTCATTAGTTTTGAGGTCAATTTGTCCCATTACTGATAATGTCAACTTTGATTAAGATGGCGTGTGTCAGGTTTGCCTATTGAAAAGTTATTATTTTTTTCTCTCTAAACAGTAAGCAAATAATGGCATGATTTAAACTACCCTGTTACTCCTCACAATTTTCTCCACAGTTTTTGCTATCCATTTGATGGTTCTTGTTTAATTATTATGAAGATGACTGCCAAACTGCAGTCATTGCTTCTCTATTTATTAGTTGCTACAAATAACAGCCCCTCACTCATTGGAACTATGCGTCCTTGTTTTAACCAGAGAGTTATAGCCCTTTGCTCTCAGATTTCAGTGTGCTCACGTGTGGGTAGGGTGCACATTCAATCTGCCTCCTGCACCCTTTGCACACGTGTCCACTCATCTGTGAGTATTTTATGTTTGGCACAGTGTGTTCTAGAATCACCTTGTATTTTCCATCCTAGCTGAAATCGATCATTAACCTGAGGTTCTTTTGGTGGAGAATGAAATATAAAAACCAAGATCTGGGCCCTCGATGGCTCATTTCCACGTGGGTGTAATTGTTTTTAGATGGTTTAAAAAGCTGACAAACCTAGCAAATATCTCTAAATAGATCCATCTATATTCATACAGAGAAATCAACGTTTATCTGTGTATTTATGTTTACACATATATACAATCACAATACTCTATCTATTGTTAGACAGATATTGAAAACTATGGATTCATCTTTATAGTTTTAATTCTGATTAGACACAATAAAGTTTATTATAGAATTTCTCATATCCTTTTTTGACATTAAGAAAAGCTGCTTCCATTATCATCGATATATTTGCTTAGTTGCTTCATCTCGGACTACACAGAGAAGAAATTTTAGAATTGGTGGTCCATGTCTCTGCAAAATAAACGTACAGGCCATCTTTCTAAAAATACATTTATCTATTCAAATCTTTGTCTCCCAAATCTAGAGTCAGAAATTTATGTAATCATTCGCATTTGTAGAATAAAGGATCTATTTTTCCACCATCAAGCGGAGTTTGGCATGAGAAGGCTCATCTCTGTTCTCAAGGCAGAAGGCCTGTAGGTGTAGAGAGTCTAGTCCGAGAGTTGCAGGTGATAGGTAATGGGGCTGATCCTTTTGCGAAGGGACTTTGCATGGGCTTTAGAAGCTCTAATTGACTCAGGACAAGTGGCTTGGTCTCGTCTGCTGTAGGAGACTTCTACCCCTTGGGATCTGTTCAGTGTGTCTTCCATACAAGAGTCAGAGGACAGTAGAGTAATTTCAAGTAATTTCAAGTGATTCTAAACTTCTCTCGGAGATAATGTGGTCTTAGGGGTCTGTGTTATTCTCTGCGTACTTTTTTTTTTTTTTTTGGCAAAATCCAGGAAGCTCATAGCCATGCTGCACAGTTTGATCCTTTGTGACCTTAACATCTGTTTTCTCTGCTCCACCGTCTGTCTTGTCTGCTCACCCATTCTCTTCATCCTCCCCATCCTCCTCCTCAGCTGATGCCATCGTTTCTCTGAGAACCTTGGAGTGACTGGTGATATAGCTATGTGCCCCACACCACGCTGTCCACCAGTCAGTGCCTCTGCCCGGAGCCCCTGTGTTTCCCTTTGTCCCTCCAGGTCAAATGTCCTTGCTTCTTTCTAGGGCCGATTCCTACGCCTGGGCACTAGACCCCACGCCTTGGAATCTACTGAGGAGCATGGGTCTAGCAACTCTCACCTTATTTTCATGCACGATAGTTTGTCCCCCTCAAATTCCTACCAGCTCACAACATAGAAACTTACGTAATTTCTTTTGACGTGAAAGCATTCTCTCCCCAAACATCTTTGTCTCGTGGTCTCTCTTCCACTCCCACGTTTTGGTGTGTGTGCATGTTCTGCTTAATGGCAACATTTTTTTTTTGAAAGAGTATCTATATTTTCTGTCTCCAATTCCTGTCTCCTTCTGTCTTGACTTCTTTCCGCGCTGGCCTCTGCTTTATCCTGAATGTACCTGACTTGGGGTTGGGGTGCGTCAGGGCGGCAGGCTGAGCGGCCACACCGGGTTTATCATAAAACACTGAGTCATTATTTGGAAAACATTCTGGACAGTGCCAAGCACATGTATTTGAGATGTAAGCATCTGGGAAACAAAAATAATAAATACAAGAGACACGATGTTCAACTAAAAGAAAAAGAAGCAGAAATAATCACGAGATTCAAAAATGCACGAACTGGGTGTTACAATTTACTTGAATTTATAGATCGGAAAAAAATAGATACCGGGATAATTGAAAAATCGGGAATTGAATGAAAGTCATTCAGAAAGTGAAATCACAGAGGAGTAAATTGGAAGATGGGATTGAAGACTCTACCTCACATGCACAGTCCTGATTTTTATTTTTGTCCTTTACTCTGAGAAATGGCAACAGTGTCTTGTTACAACACCAAGCTCGTCGTGTGACCATTTGCCGAGAGAGAGAAAAAAAAGAAATGTCTTGAGAAATGGCTGTCTTTGTAAAATTCGCACAAAGGTAGGTTGGGAGTGCTCTGACTGAGAATCCCGAAGCCAGTTAATTAATACACTCATGAATACTACCTGCCGTGCTCTGGGCAAGGAGCAGACTCAGCTAATTAGGACTGTTGCCAGGGTTTCTTTTGAAGTGACCCCGACTCACAGAATTCAATACAAAGATGTAGTAGGAAAGAGATAATTAGAGCAGTGTATGATGTGGGTGATCAGTATACGATGGATGATAAGCAGAGACCCAAAAGGGTAGGGAAAATAAACAGCAAAACACGAATTTTTTTTCAGCCAAGGATTTTCTTTTGGTCATATAAAATTATTTTGAAAGCGAGAATTATACACAAAAAATGTAAGACTCAAGGCCCCTCTACTTTTAGGAGAAGCATTAAATTAGTGAAAATTTTTTTTTTATCTCACTTAGCATATTTTCTCTTTACATGAAAACCTGATTCATTGTTTTATGTTTAAGTATACCTATTTTACAGAAAAAAACAAATAGGCTCTAGCTAGAATAAACAGATAACAGGAAACAAGAACCTTACTTTTCAGGGAAACTGACCTGTGCCAGAAAGCTTGCCTGCTAATGAGGATGTTGAAATGACCTGTGCTGACTCAGAAAGCCACCGTTTCAACCCTCGACTGTGACGCGCGCATGGAGAGCTTTAGGGAGTGTACGGATGGGAAGAACAAATGTGAGGATCACGGCATTGGTGCATACAGTGTGCATTATGTGTGTGTTTACTGTCCTGGTCTAAGAATTTTGTGCAGTTTTAAAAGTGAAATCCCATCGACAAAGCCATCATCCCCGGCCACACCAAGATGCAGTCTGCCATGGATGAACAAGACGCTCATCACAGGCTAAGATGCAGTTTTGTCGCAACTTGGCGAACTTGACTCTCTGAAATGTGTTTTAATGTTTCTTCATCTCGCATTTCTTTACCAGCCACAGGGATGACGTTGTATTGCTTGGTGAGACCGTTACTATGAAGCGATACAAGTTGCTTGTCGGTGGCGGTGGCAGGAGTTTCACTGGTTAATAGATAGTGAGTAACATCTGCTTGGTGTGAATGTGGTTGAGGGTAGGCTAGGGAACCGTGCAAGGGTGTAGAGCAGGTGACACCATCCAGATGTTAAAGTTGAGACTAATACTTAAGAAAGCTCATTCAATCCAGCTCGAGGAGGTGTGGTTGCTGCCACCGCGATGTCCCCGTAAAGTTAACTACCATCCTATGGCGTCTGACAGGATTGCTGCTACCACCCCAGGGAGAATGTTTTTCAAAATGTCACTGGTGTCAGAGACCAGCTTTGAAGGGTCTAAATGAGAAAACGGGATAAACAGGCATGGATGTATTTACTCCCTTCGCACTTATTGCCTGTCAAATAGTTTCCGGGCTCATTGCTGCTGCTGGAGGGAGACAAATACAGCATCCCGCCCTCAAGGGATCTGTGAGGACAGAAAAGCCAAAATGTCCTTTTCATTTCCTTCAGAAGTGAGTCCCTTAAGCTGGTTGGCAGACACTCTCCACATGCACAGGAGTCAACCTTACTTCCCACAGTGCGTCCTGCCAGAGTGAGGACCCACAGAGGGTCCCTCCTTGGGCTGAATTGTATCGGATGATAGGATGCAAAAGGCACGTTCTAGTACGAGGGGACTTAGTTTCACCTTGTGATTGCTTCAGCAATAGCACGTGATTTTTCTCTTCCAAGACGTTTCCTTGAAAACACCGAAGAAACCATCGTTAATCCTATCCCTTAAAAAAAAAAATGTCTGGGATGAGCTGAGTGTCATTCACGGCTTTACTAACCTCATCCCAAACGTGTCACCAACAGGCGCATGTGATGAACGTGCCCCAGAGTGAAAGCCGTTACGTACGTTTCAGTCGTTGATGGGACTTGGCTGTTTTTCAATAAAATATTTTTATTGAAGTACAGAAGTAAGACAAGTGGACTGTGATGCTGGATGGACATTCATTCATTGTGTCCCTCTGGAGTATCTCCGATCTTTTGCGTGAGTGCTCTGTCTGTTACTTTCTGATGCTACAAGATGCTTCAGGCCCCTCTCGTATATTCTGTAGAACCAACCATTTCTTCAGGAAGCCCCGGTTTCTTACTTTGGAGACTAGCGTTAGTGACGGAGATCTGAGCAGTAGCTCTCCTTGTACTCAGGAGAGAGACAGCAGTGCTTCTCGGGCTGCTGGAAGAAAAACACCGGGTGACGTGTCTGTGTCCGCAAACCTCTCTCACTGTCTACGTGTCTGTGCACCTGTGTGGATGTGCAGCTAGACTTCAGTTTATGAATGGTCCCTGACTTGGGATGGTTTGACTAACAACTTTTTTACCTTTATGGTGATGCAAAAGCAATATGCATTCAGTAGAAACTGTACTTCCAATTTTGCATTTTGATCTTTTTCGGGGCTGGCGATGGCATTAGGATGCTGAATCATGATACTGGGCAGTGACTGCGGGCCGCAGCGCCCTGTCAGCCAGGCGTTCGTGTGGGTAAACAAGTGATGCTCTCCAGTGGCGGTCCCCAGTCTGTGGCACCAGGGACTGGTGCTCCTGGTGCTCCTGGGAGAACCTAATGCCTGGTGACCTGAGGCAGAGCTGAGGCGGTGATGCTGGCGCTGGGGAGCGGCTGCAGGTACAGATGAAGCTTCGCTCGCTTGCCTGCTGCTCACCTCCTGTGCGGCCCAGTTCCTAACAGACAGGGACCAGGATGGTTAGCAGCCAGGAGCCTGGGGACCCCTGCTCTACAGTGTACTGTGTTGCCAGCATCTTTTGTGTTTTTGCACCCCATCATGTTGTGTAGAACACCCATTTGCGTCTCCTGCTTCTTGGTGAAGAGAGGAAGGCAGTTACTCTTGAGATAGAGCTCAAGCTAACGGCCCACGTGTGGGCTCACGCGAGCATTGGAGCAGGGTCAAGGTGGGCTGGGCTGGGCTGCGATTACCGATGGGTTGGGTGTATGAAACACTTTTCCACTTAACGATATTTTTAACTCCCGTGGGCTTATGGGAATGTGTAAGTCGAGGAGCCTCTGCATAAGATCTTGGGCTTGAAGGCAGTTTCATGGGCTCGTTGTAGCCTTCTCTTCCTGCCCATCTGTGACTTTCCTCCCCTGCTGTGAGAAACCGTAAGATTCTGTGGCGTTTTCTACATACACTGTCATGCCACTACAAACAAAAGGTTTCAATTTTTCCTGCATTTTATTTGATATAATTTCGTCTGCCTTATTGTGTTCACTTGGACCTCAGTGAGATGCTCGGAGCCATCTCCTTCTTCTGCGTCTTGGGAAGAAAGCATTGGTCTTTTGCTGCCAAGTACATTAATACTAAGGGTTTAACAGGTACCACTGCCTGCTGATGGTCTGGATTGCCAGAGATCCTTGCGCTTCACAGATCTTTCTCTCGTGTGTCTATTCCTCTGATGTTCTGATCGGCCGCTCTCCATCTCCTGCGGGACGCCCCGGAGACGCCACGGGCACCTCACGCTTCCAGACAGAACTCACTGCACCCTCCGTGTCTCCTCTTAAAACCTCCCGCGTCTCAGTTCGTGTCCCCTCAGATGTGCAGCCTGAACTATTCCGGGCACGTGGCAACTCTGCTGTTTCGCAGGTGCTTATTTGTCCCATCCCGCGGGACGTCTAACGGGAGCTCCGACCAGAAGTGAGACTCGAGGAGACAATCTGCAAGAGAATGGGGACACGAGACGCGAAGAAGGGAGGCAAGACAAAGTTCTGATCAAGCCTCTAAGTTTATTTTACACACAAGGGTATATATATTTTCAAAGAACAGAGGGAGGCAGGCATGGGGTGATCTGTGGTGCCGGCAGCTGTTAATGGTCTGCTGATAACAGGACAGCTGCAGGCATCTCCGGGCTTATCTTGTGTGTTTCTCCTTTGAACTTTCCTGGGAGCCTAGCGAGACTTGTGTTCCAAGGTTAACTTCTCAGTTAAACTTTCCCATGGGTTGGCTCCCAACAATTATTCATCAAATATTTCTACATACTTCTCGTCTGATCCACAATCCGTATTATCACTACTGTAGCCAAGGGCTTTTTCCCTCTCTCTCACTTGCGTATATTTTAAACTCTTCCATCCTCTAGTTTTAGAAGAATAAGCAGTTTTGTTTAGTTCCCCAAATGCAAACTTTTGACGCCACCTGCCTAACGCCTCTGAGCTTTGCCTGGTATTTCTGCTGTGGCCTAAAACACCATAAGCCCTTCGGAAAGTAGAAATTTCCTTTCTCATAAGCCCCCAGCTGGCTCCCAGTCATTCTCCAGCGTCCCTTTGTGTCATCGTCCCCCAGGAAGACTCTGCAAAGCTTCATGGCTCCGGTAGGTGCCGAGCCAGAGCTGGGGGGACCCCCGCCCCAAACTGCTTCCTCTGTGTGGCCACGTCGCTTCCAGAACCTGTGTCCCTAGGGCCTTTCCTTCCAGTAGCTTCCTTCAGGTCAAATGGTGGTTACTTTTTTCTTTGTATCATCAGCGTTTCAGTGGATTTTATTTTATTATATTTTAATTAATTAATTAATTAATTAATTAGTTTTAATTAATTAATTGATTAATTAATTTATTTGAATTTATTTTATTTAATCATTCTATTTATTTATTTATTTGAATTTATTTTATTTAATTATGTTATTTATTTATTTGTTTGAATTTATTTATTTAATTAATTTTATTTTAATTAATTAATTTATTTATTTTAATTTTATTAATTTAATTTTATTTTATTTTATTTTATTTTATTTTATTTTATTTATTTATTTATATTTATTTTAAACAAATCTGGAGTGAACAGAGAGGGGCAGAGGCCATTGTGACCTCTGAGTTTCAATAGTTTTATTTCATTCCTAGTGTATGACAGGTTTATTCACCAGCTCACGCCTGTGCTGTCCCTAGGGTTAGTGGTTCCATTGGGGGCTCTTTTTAGATTCAGCGTTTTTAATGCTTACAGATTCCCAGGCAGCGTCTGCTGTACCTGGGTGAGGGGAGTTAGTTTTTTCTTGCTTCCACGTTTCTGAAACACAGCGGGATGCTTCAGCCCCGGCCAGCCATGGCGAGGGGGACACAGAGGCCTGTGACCTCCACGTGGGCCACCTCTTCTACCCACGGGACGTGCCTAGGCCCTGTCCCTCCCTGTGGGCCGGGGCTGGCAGCCACACCTCCCCGCAGCTGTCACCCGGGAGCCGTGGGGCCAGCTTATTCACCCAACACTGACGTTCAGCGGCCTTTCCAGGAGCAGAGGGCTTCTTACATGCTTTGTTCTTCCACAATTTCACATTTCCTTGATTTTCCTCCCAGCTGCACGCTTGTCCTTAAAGAAACTCGAACCACTTCTATCTCAGCAACGGTTGGGGGTGGTGACACAGTTTCCTGAGGCCGCGGGATGCTTTTCCAGGGATGTGGGTCGGAGTGGGGGAAGCACCCGGCCAGCGTCGGGTCCCGGGGAGGCCACCGCTGTGCAGGCTGCATCGTCAGGGGCTTCAGCCGTGACACGTAGTGCAGTCCTGTGCAGCATCTGTCACGCGCACGGACTGCCCACACGTGGCTCGTCTTCACAGGATGGCACGTCACACCGTGGGCACGAAGGCGGTCGGTCCCGTCTCCCTGTAAGGAGGACAGACGTCCGTGCCACTGTCACAGCCTAGGGATCCACCAGCTCGCACGACGCGATCTCAGAAAGATTATAAAACCACTGATGGGGCCTCCGTTTGCACGTGTGTCCGCGAGACACCACCAACGCCTGTCAGGTGACAGGAAAAACACAGTCAAAGAGACGGGTGTGCAGAGACCAGCTCCAAGGTCTTGCAAACACCCTATTTTTACAATCAGTGCTGTGCCTAAGGGTTCTCGACAGTTTTGGGGGAAAAATAAAATAATCACAGCTGAGTGATGGGCTCATTCGCTAAATCCTATTTACCTGATACCTGAGGAAAGAGGGTGTAAGAAACTCGTTTCTGACTCGGTCAGCTGAGTCACTGTTTTCACATCTCGGGTGCAGTTCATTCCTTCCCTGAACTGAGATCTTGTGATAGCTTCGTTAGGTTCCAGGTTGCCATGGCAACAAGTCATTATTTCCAAAAGTAATTTGACACATCTCAAGACTTGGGCCCTTCCGTGTTCCTCTACGGTGCTACAAAGAAAAAGTGTTCGTTAACTTTAGAACTATTTCTGGTAGAGAAAGAACTACAATATTTTCCTTTAAAACTGCTAGCCCTGGAGGAAGCTTAATTGAGATTTTTTGAAAGAATAGTCTGTTGCAGCATAAATCAGACTGAGGCCACGTTTAATTTTCAATCTTGCCAGCTCTGTTGGAAAAATGCATATTTGATCGGTGGCAGTTTTTAACAATTAAAACTGAACACAATTAACCGTAAACCATAAACTCATTTAAAGCGTCATCTTCTTATGTTTATTGATGAGGACAAATCATATTGCTGGCCTTTAGCTGTGTGACAAGTTTTACAAACGCTTCCTCATCTAATAATCTGCCTTTTATCTTAAGGGCTTAGAGGTGGATAGGGATCAGTGTAAATATTATCTAAGGTATCATTTTGATGATATACTCTGAAGTTTACTTAGAAATTATCTTCCGGTCACCAATGCATCAAGGATGGTCGCCATTTTCTTAAACTCCAAGAAGAGAAATCATTGGCTCAAATATCTTCTGGTTTCTAAAGGAATTAACTCACTAGTCTGCCATGTGTTAGGCATCGTACTTTATACTTCTTTTTATAGTATTAACTGAATTTCATGTACAATTCTGGGTGTTGGTGGTGTGATCACTGCTGTATAAATGTATATACTTAGTAAGTGACAAAATTTTGATTGATGATATGAGAGAGCTAGAATTTTAACGTGGTTCTTTGTAATTCAGTGTCGGTGTTTTTGCTACGGTGATATGTAGTCCTTGCATCTCTGTAATCGCTCTAAGTATGTTGTCCCCTCACACGACTACAAGATCGGAACTCTAGGCAGGTGAATTTTGCTGAGCAGAGAAAGATAAAGAAAGATTAAAGAAGATGATTCTGAGTAAGTCCCCTAATGGGGATTGGTACTGGTCACCAGTCCCCGGAGCTAACCGGGCTCTCGCAAAGCCAGCTTTGTGCAGGGCCAGAGAAGATGAAGGAAGAGGGAGTCTGCCATGGGGGAGCATTTTTTCTCTAAAACAAAACAATTTTGACCTGTTAACGATTTAGCAAGAGGATGTACAGCTGTTGCAAAGTATCACTGTACATACTTATGAAAGATACCTATGACCTAAGTGATCTATTTCTTTATTTTGGACATAGCAATTATTATGTTAACCCAAGTCGATACATTATTAAAAACTATCTTTTTTTGTAATGGAGGCCAAATTGTTTTCAGGCTAGGTTGTAAGCTTCTTTGTCAGGGTTATGTCAGCAACCGTTTTATAAATACTTGTGTGTATCATGTAACGTATTCTTGGCCCATACTATGTTGCAAGCTGCTTTTGGAAAAAGGTGATTTTTAATTCTTGCTGCGCCATCAAAGGCAGGCAGATCACAGCAAGAGTCTAAACATTTTTGGAATTAATTGATAAATCGTTTTCTTTTGTTTTATATGGCTTGAAGAAGGGAAATATTTTACATATGAGCAACGATTGATTATCCCATATCACAGTTTTGTATTTAGTTTCACAGAGTGGCAAACAAATAGGACAAAAAGTAACAAAAACATGAATCAAAAATTGACTGATTAAGTTGGAAATGTGCCAGTTTATAGTTCCATATTGAAGATTTCTCTATCAGCTTTTAGATAAAGAGAACATGAAAAATATATACTGAATTCACTAAACATAAAAAGACACATAAAGACCGAGAAAGCCCACGTAACGAAGAAATAATCAATTTCTGAATGAGTACAAGTTAGATATTTTTTTTTGCTATTCCTTTTTAAATCTATAGCATGTTTGAAATTATTTATTGTGACTCTATTCTTCTTTATACTATAGTCTATCATCTATCTATAGCTATACTATCTATTAAGCCACCATCTGTACATATCAGGAGTAGATATTCTTGATATTGGAGCACAACTCATGACAGGACATGCAATTTTAATATTTTTTGAACTATACTAGGTGAAGCACAGGTGATATTGCTGGGTGTTTTTTACTTTCTAAATTCTTAGGGGAAGATGTATATATATATATATTTAAATTTTTTAAATCTCCCCTGACAATTTAAATTTAAAACTCTTATATACTGATCTCTGCTTACTTTTAATTTTTTATTTAAAGTAATATAATTTTGTGAAGTTTTTTATGGCGTACCTGTCTTTGAGATTGTGGGGGTTAGTAATACATATGAGGTAGTGATGGGCAAATACACAGAAAATGAATACAATACTCTTAAACACTGCTATACTGTAATTCATACACTTTTTCATGAGAAATGGAGATTTAATTTTCTCCCTTGCTGTAGATATGCACCTTTATTACAAAGAAAAAATTTCACAGAAAAACTGCTTCTCATGAAACAGTCTTTCTCAAGGTGACATAAGCAGCAAACCATCTATGTCATAGAATATCAGTAGGAATCTAACCTGTGACCCTAAAATAAATGATGGTAATAAACGTAACAGGTATTAGTACGCTTTTTCGCCAGTTGATACCCATGTTAAAATGAACTAATAGGTAGAAAAAATGGAAGGAATGATTATGCTTGTGAAGAATAAAAATATTAAGCCAGAATAGTGCTCTCCCGTGTGCAGTGAGATCACAGTGAAAAATAGCAACAACACATTATACTTATCCCTCTACATAAAACTCAGGTGTGGTCCCTGTGTGTGGGTACGTGGATTCTTATAAAGAGAGAAGCCATTGGGGACAGTTAGGGAAATAAGTGTGGATAGCTTGCGTGCAAATTTTAGGAGTAAACTACGATTTAGTGAAGTGAATCATTTTCCTATTCTTTAAAAAAATATAAAAGTACCTGACAAGATCGAGAAGTTGACCAAATGCTCTTCTAGTATGAATCTTTTCGTAATTTTTGAAAAGTGCCATGCTATATCATTGCATGCACTTCATTAAAAATGATGCAACTTTTAGCAGGGCTTTGTTTTTGCATCTGTGCGTGCTGGAAACACCCCTTTGAATACTGAACAGCAGATACCGTGTGCAGTCTTACTAGATAAAACCAACTCTTTATCACCCCTGCGGTGAAAACGCATTTCTGCGTTCAGGAGCCCTGCCATGAAGGCGTTCTGTATGCGAGACCAACAGAACAAATGCTTTTAAGGTGTAATCAATTTTCTGTTACGGTGTCAACAACATGTATATTAGAACAATTCACTTAATAACCAGTAGTAGTCTATGGAAGCTTGAGCTGTGTATACTGCAGCATCCTAAGCTGAAGTTTGGTATGTGTGCTGTGAATGGATCAGCAATAATTTGATAATTATATATATAAATTAATATTTATTTATATAAATATATATAAACATATATATAAATATATATATATATATCTCAAATTATTGCTGATCCATTCTCCATAACTGAGCTATTATTTCAAAAAGCATCTTGCTCCGATTATGCCTGATATAAACTTATTTTTAATTGAATAACAGCTCCCAAAAGTCTCTCAAGGAAACTTATTGAAAAGAATTTAAAAACGAGTCTGGACTCAGATGCATCGCGATAAGCATTAATGCTCAGGTTTGCGAAGCTGAGGCTGTCTGTCCTTCCTGCAAGAGGCTGCGTGTCGAGAACTGTCGTCTCTGTCTTCTTCACCCTCTGCTCCTGTTTGTCACTTTTTTCTGCAGACGCTTGTATCTGAATGCTGCCAGTGTGCTGGGCAGCTTCAGATGTGATTGTCTTAGAGCAGCCCCGATGGTGACTTGTCTTGTCCTGTGGAGAAAATCCAGGTGCTTTTTGAAAGGATTTCACTGCTCAGAGACACTTGCTTCACCGTTGTCAGCAGGCAGGGCGGTTTTGTATAGATTTTAGGTGACAAGGAATATGCTTCCCAGACAAAAAAAGGAGGAATATGCACAGAAACTACTAGTTCCTTATTTACTCCAAGTGATGAGGATGATAATGTAAGCTAACTTTATTAAGGCTTACTCATCCATTCAGCAAATGTTTATTTCGGGAGCACTTGCCAAAGCCTGTTCTAGGTGCTGTAAATTCAGGGGCAAGTAAGACAGAGGATACCTGTCTCCTCGTGGAGTTTACGTTCTCTGTGACAGGATGGGCATGGGTGCAAACAGGAGAACTGGGTGGAGAACACACTTCTCACCAGAGTCTCTGAAACCTGCACTAGTATTTTGATGTCCTCAACTCGAATGTATTTTCTATCTCTTAAATGACATGTGATTTGACCTTTCCTTCCTGTCTTCACAAAACCATTCTATCCCACATGGGTTCGATTCTGTGACTTCAGATGTCATTTATAAATATTCTTAGGTAGCTAGAAAACATTTACCAAAAAAAAAAAAAAACGCATGTTTTTTTTTTTTTTTTACCCATATAAATGTATTTAATCAAATAGGAGTAGCACAAGTTTACAAAAAAAACCCACATCTAAATGACCGGCCCCCGACAGCTTGAAATCGAGCAAGGCTTAGCATCCTCTCTGCTAATTGCTGCCACCGCAAATTAAAGGGAGCCTTTTAAATCTCCCGACAGCGGTTATGCAACTTTCTGCAGACAGGAAACGCCAGACACAACACAACAGATGCGAGCATTAATATGCAGCTGCATAGGCTTCAAGCTCTGGGTTTTGTGTCTTTCCCGATCTCATTATATGTCTCGGCGCCTAAACAGACCAGTGTGTCTTCTGTCTAAGAAACGATGGGATGGATAGTCCACTTTAAATGGGTCTTATTCCTCTCTATTACAACTTGGTGACATAGTCACTTAGAAACCTTCTTATTTTCATGAAGCATATGGTTTTATTAATATGCTGAATTCCAGGGCTAATTTTTTTTTGTTGTTGTTTACTTTTTTATTCTTACTCCAACCGCAGGGGTTCTTAGAATTCCGAGTTTGTATGGAAGAACTGATCTATGTATTATTTCATTTAAATCAGTGTTTCCAGGCATGTTTCTGGAAAATGGAGCCTTGTACGAGGTCTGTTTATGAACCTTCTTTAGAGCATGGACATTTGACGTCAAGACCTTGAGGTAAAATTTGGGAAAGATAAGTTGTTATTTTCAGACGAGGTCAGGCGCATTCAGGGTGGTATGGCTGTAGACAAATTGTCATTTTCAGAGCTCACCACACCCCCCAGACAAACATCAATGCTTATTTGTTCGTACTTGAGACCACCATTGAAATACCGCATGCGTCTTAAAATTAATTGAAAAAGAAATATGATGGCAGCAGTACAATGAAGTGGTAAAATAGTTACACCAGTGAAAAAAATAAAATGTCTCACTGAAGACCGTAAAAATAAAAGTCTCACTCAAGACCAAATAGGAGGACTTGGCTAAACTAACAGAGCAAATGCTGCTGGCAGGTGCCCTGAGGTGATTCAGGAGATGAAACAGAAATTCTTCACTGAGAAAAATCTCCCAAGGAGGAAGGTGAAAGGCCAGACGCCCTGGTCAGGACTTAAAGGTCACTTACTTGACAAAATCAGTGATATTTATGGGAGCCAGTGAGACTCAGGAGGGAACCCCTAGACTCCCACCTCCGGGCAAAGTCTAGCTCATCTTACACCTGAGAAGAGACATCCCAGGCTGTGCGCCTTCACCAGACCACCTCCGAGCATCCCTTTAGTCGCTGAATTCTTCCCGGCTCTGGAAAATGCCCGCAGCCAGACATTCGCTGTTAAATTCCGCGTAAAAAGGCCTGGTACCTCTGTTTAGAAAGGCACCTTTGGCTGGCTGGTACCCAGTCATCAGTTGTTGCTCTCAGGATTTAATGACAGGACTTAATGACAACAGAGCCTTACTTTATATCATCAAGCGCTGAATTCTTTTGTTCTTTCTGTGTTCTCTGCCTCATCCCATTAGAACTTCAAAAGAAAACAGGTCTTTCTCCTCCAGTGAAGGTGATAAGCTGACAAAGTGTCGGCAGTGGAAAGAAGCTCATCTGGGAAGCACCTTTCTTACCTGCTCCCCTTCCTGAAAGTTTTATCGGTGACTGGCTCTCCGTTTCAGGAAACACCCGATAATTTCGATGAACATTCATTGCATCCCTCCTTCTCACCTGACACCGAGTAAACCAACATGAACGAGACAGTCTGATAAGCTTATTGATTAGTTGGAGGCAGATGGAGAACAATAAATAAGTGGGAAACAGGTAAGCAAAGTCTTTGGTGCGTGAATGATGCCAGGACCACACAGAGAAAGAATGCTTGGCCAGCGTTTGTGGTGAAGCTGTCAGAACCGAGGGCCCCAGGATGGCGAAGGGTTAACATGATGAATAGAGGAGGAAGCATATTTGGGACGGAGAATGGAAAGACAGGCGGAGGCAAGAGAGAGTATGAAGCTGTCAGAAGTAAGGGAACGCAAATCTTCGACTTTCCAAAAATCTTAAGTGTTAGTGCATCTCACTACTTAAGAGGGTATTTCTTTAAAAAACAACAACAGTGCTTCAGAATATATGTACGCTTTCTTTACTTATAACTAATTATTTAATATCAAACTTGGCTAAATTTTAAAGGTCTAGATTGACACATAAACATATATATCTTTCTTTTTTTCCCCTGATGCTCTAGTGGATGGAATACAATTAAAATACAGTTTTCGAGAAGACATGATAAAAAGGGAAAGCGAATTAAAGGTAACAATTATGTAATTTGATATATTTAAATTGGTTAACCATTTTTTGGGAAAAATAATTCTTTAACGAACCCAAAATAAAATAAGTTCCATAGATATTGACATTTTACTTATTTTTAAAAAATTAAATGAGAGCATATGAAGAAGAGTCTGTGGCATTGGGGTGGATGGACCAGTCCGTTTCCTCCAGCTGTGGACCTTGGGTGCACACCTGTGGTTGGACAATTTTGGTTCATCATGTTTTGCAGTGTGTAAGAAGACACATCTGGAGTTTGTTACAGGACTTGCAGGGGGTCCAGGCTTGTTAGGTGATTTGGGGTGAGGGTTTCAAGAAGTGAGGCTTCGCTCCCGATTGGACGCTGCCAGGAGGCAGGAGAATTCTGTGAACGCATTTTTTAATAGACAGATGTTCAGGGAGACAGAACTAAACCACGACTAACGCTACAATTGGTTAGGAAGCAGCAGTCACTTATGTTGGCCAGGATCGGGGAGGTCTGGTCATTTTTGTCACTCGACAGAGTTTGTTCCACGTTCAAATATTGTGGCATGATATTTGGCCAGTCTTGGTCAGACAATGGCATTGTCTGATACTGGCGTTCTGTGAAATGGCTTCATTTTTAGCAGAGAACACCAGTGCTTTGCTGATGGTACCAGCCAAGGTGCTGGGTGTCAGGGACACATCCACTTTTAATTTTTCAATTTGTGATTGTGATGGCAGGTGCTAACACGGCTTGTTAGGATAGATAAATATTACTACATACATGTTTCTAATATCCTCATAAAAGAATACACAGACAAAGTCTAAATGCTCATGTTAAAGTGAGATTTTATTTTTATCTTTTGGTAATTTGTAGGTCTGGCAGAAGGTTACTATCCTTAATAAATTAAGTACTCTTGCAAATCAAAATAGATGAATTCTTAGAGTCTAAAAAAAAAGAAATAGGAAATCTAATAGGCAATTGATTTAGATGAGATTAGAAAAGCCAATAAGCATTTATTTTTGAAAGGAAATCTTGCTAGTGAGTAAAAATATATAAATTAAAATAGTTGTGGTATCTTATATTTTACCTATAAGTTCAGTGAAGACTGGTAAGCATCCTTTAACAAGGAGTATAGGCATTTTTACATGGAACTTGCCTCATTGCAATATAAAATGTAATGACCTTAAGAAATACTTTCCTTTTGATTCAATGTCTAGGAATTTATCCAACATAGGTGACCCAGAAATATTCAAAACCAGGAGCACCATCACAGTCATCAAAACGTTTTTAACCCCTGATTATGAAAATGTTCAAACGTGCAAAATTAGAGAGAATACTGTGATGGACGCTCATTTCCCTGTTGCACAGCTGCGGCACATGTCATTACTTTGCTAAATTTTATCTCTGCACATTTGTCTTTTTTACTCTGTAGTATTTTGAAACAAATTCCAGACGACACATCATTGAACCATTTCAGTGTGACTATCTCTTAAGTTGCAAGACCTTTAAGAAATAAACTCTCTGCCATTTCTAAAGCACTAATAATGTCCTTGAAAATTCAATAACAAATTCAAATTTTTTTAATTTTCCAAAGTACACAATCTCATCAGAATCTAAAGTCCTCATGTTGTATTTGGTTGCTTTATCTTTTAAGCTTCTTTCTTACTTTAATAGCATGTGGTATTTTTGTTTTTTTTTTTAATGCCAGTGATTTATTGAGAAAATCTAGTTATTTATGCTGTAGAATATCCATCATTCTGGATTTGGCCAATAGTGTCTGTGCAATGTCACTTGAATCATTTCTTTATCTCTTGTGTATCCTGTAAATTTGAAGAGATGTGAAGGCTTGATTCGGTTTATGATTAAAATTTTAAAGTTCTTCATCGGTGCTACTGTGAAATTTCTGCTGCTTTTCTGTTTTACGAAGTACAAAATGTCCGGTTGTATCACTTTCATGTGATGACAACATTGGTGGCATTAGCCATCAGTTCAACAACATGTCACCTAATGATTTAGCATTGTCAGTAATTATTATCTAGATCCATCTATCATTCCAATATAATCCTTATTCAATAGTTTCAATGGAAAACAACCTAAATAATACAATTTGGATATTTAATAATAAAATAAATAAAATATTGAATAAATTCATTAATGTCCAAGAGTGGAGCACTTTAAAACTATTTTTAGATATGTATATCATACCTGGAAATAGTCAACATTTTTTGATAATTTTTTTATTATGGTGATATTGATTAAAGAAATCCAGTATATTTCAAGTGTACAATTTAACGGTAAGCCATATATATATATTTCAGTGTATATTCACTGCCTATAGTTAGATATCTTTCTGTCACCACATAAAAGCTGTTAGTGTAGCTTTATATAAAAGTATATGTTTCTAAAGTGAATTTTTATTCCAGAGTCTATTCTGCAAAATAATGGCAGCTGCTATTTATACAAGGATTATATTTATTTTTAATTTCCTATATAATGTATGATCAAGTATCACTTATAATAAAGGGTAAATAAAGGCAAAGTTCTATTTTCTTTGAATTAGTGGTCTGATAAATCTATTGTAATATATTACCTTTTTATTAACATAAAAGTATAGTGTTTCCTCTTTTATTCTAGTGCTTTCTAAAGTGAAGATACTTTGTCTGAATTTAATATACAAATTAAATCATACAATGATAAAGTGAGTTTATATAAAATTATATTTCCTCTAATCTGTTGAGGATTTCTCAGGTATTAAATTTCTTCTCTGCAGTTGAATCCACCACTTTGATGAGGCTTCTCTGTTTTGATCTCCATGGCTGCTAGATGAAAGGTCCACCAGTTGAAAGCACCTTCCTTGATATTGACTAGACCATCTTCTTTAAGGCTACCTCTGATTCCTGGGTTTGATGTGAGTCAGAAGATCCAGGATTTCAAGGCTGTACCTCTCAGATTTTTCTCTCTTGACCCCTGAAAGGGAAGGTCAGGCCTGAGCCCTTCACTTCCAAAGCAGGAAGCTCAGGGCACACCTGGCCCTAGACTAAGCATCACAGTTCTACTCACAGTTCCTCTGTGGCTGTTTTTATTCATATGCCACCTCCAGGTCTCGTGATGGAATTGGTAGGGAAGGGCACGAAACGCAGAGCCCTGTTTTCAAAGCCAGTGAGTCTAATGGCCTGAGAGAGTTGGGTTCGAACGGAGCCGGCCACTACCTTCTGCGAAAGGCTATTATTAAAATGTTGGCACCTTTGCAGGCCCCTGATGTCCCAGCCTTGGGTTCTGCGGGCCTCCCGTTCCTCCAGATAATGTAGTTCTGTCGAATTACTTGCACTTGGAGAAAAAGCTCTTAATATTCAGTGTCAGTCAAATGTCAAGGGCCAGAGTAGCTAGACATCTATTCACTAAGTGATTCACTAAGTCGGAAAGCAAATGTCATTGACACAGTGAAATTAAATGAGTGACAAATAAATAGTGTCACGTATTGTTATGATACCTGAGCCTTGCAAAGTACTTATCTTGCAGCTGACTATCGCCTACTAGAAGTTAATTATTTCAACTTAGGGTTCACAGAATACATAATAATATCACATGGATTTTTCTAGTAGTAGGTAGAAATAACAGATGTCTGAATAATCATTGTAGTAATTGCTTTTTATAAGAAACTCTGAATATTGCATGACACGTAATTGTGGATGTGTAAGTATAATGCCATTTGACGAAGGTCTATGCCTCACTTAAATTTCTTAATTACTCAAGAAATAAAATTGAATATAATTCTTGAGAACTAGATCTCCTTTTAACATGAGTGGGTAACAAATAATTTAATTAGCAATATTTGCAAACATTCATAGATAGGAATATTGAATAAAAAAAACTACAGCTACGTTTATTATAGAGGGAAGATCTACAGGAAGTAAGGAGAGCTCAATCATTTTTGCCATATTTACTTTGTCTAAACCCTAAGTTAATGCTACAGTGAACCTGTTATTTTTAAAGGCATAGAGCAGAGGAAGTGACATCATGAAAAGGATTGACAAAGCCGGTGCCTTCTCAGGTTAAAATGGAAACAAACCTTGTCACTTTCGTGAGGAGTCAGATTTGGGGTTTCTGGAATCTCTTTCTTATTTCAAACCATAATACTGAGCCCTAAAGAACTTGGTGATGGAACAGAATTCAACTCACTCTCAGACTGCTTCTTGCACGGTGGCACCGAAAGCCAAGACAATACTTTCGCACAGGGACAAACAGAGTCAGGGTTCCCACTGTGAGTGTCAGGCTAACAAAGGTGAATATTTTTAACCACTGAGTTTTTCAAACAACTCAGCAGTCCCTGGTTTCCTGTTACTCAGAAAATTGATTATAATTTTGTTTCCTTTCTAAATTTTCTCAAGGGCAGAGACTACGCTGATCAGAAGGCATGCTTGTATAACCTTTGCAATAGTTATATGTCTACAAATTAGTGGGATGGTTGGTGTGTTGATTTTTCCCTGATAGTCTGTGATTTTGGCCACTGTCTCTGAGTGTGTGAGGTCACCCTTACCCTCAGGCGCACTTGCCATCAAGTGTCCGAGTCTCCCGTGCAAACGTCCAGCGTCTGGTGTGGTTCCCCACCCCCGGCAGGACCCGCTGGGGTGACCAGGTTCCTAGATGAGAGCTTTCCAGCTGAGGAGGCTGCGTGGGTTGCAACCTGAGCTGAGGTGTTGCTCTCTAAGCACACGGGGGCAGCCTGAGGTTTAGATGCTGAGCTGTGTCTTCTGTGTCTTCCAGGGTGTCGTATGGGTGATCTCTTTCTATTTAAGCCACGACATGTAAACATCGTTTGGCAAAAGCTTTTCGAAATCATATGCGTATACATCATCACATGAGATAATAGCAATGTGGCACTATGCATTTTTAAAAATTTAGTATTTATTGTTTTGGAAGTATAAAAAAATGGGTGAGCAATATGGAAACCAATCCGAGGTGACTTCGGCCAGCTTAAGAAGTGAAATGTCCCAGTCGCGGCTGAAGCCTTTTCTGATCCCCCTTCCATCTCAGTCCTCTCCTAAATATATCCTTAGAGCTAAACTCTGTCCTGCGTCTGATGCTCTTATTCCAGTGTGTGCTTTTAAACTGTCATAGCGCAGAGATGTGTTTATAACATATAGAGTAATTTCTTCTGTGGGAATTGCATTGTTTCTCTGTTCTAACTTTTGCTGATTTTTTTCTCCCTCATGTTCCTTTAAACGTTGATGTTTATACTTAGACTAGCGAAGCGCTTATGGGAGCCTCTTTTAAGAGCTCGGCTGTGAGGCCATCCCAAAAGACAAGTGTAGTGCGGCTTCTGCCATGAGTCAGAGGGTTGTTACAGAATTACTGCTTTTATGTGCCTTTTTTGTTCATTTAAGTTTGTTTCACTATAACTGAACTCAAGGCCAGTTTTCAGAGTTACACTTATGTGTGAACTTCTGTTCCAATGTCTCACCAGAGTCCAAGTAACTCCAAGTCCTCTCTTCCATGCATATGGCCTGTCCACCCCAGGTCTGTGAGGATGTGATCCAGCCACCTCCTCACCCCCACCGCCAGCCGCGGTCACCCAGCCAGGGACGCTGGCATCAGTTCAGATGCACTCCCGTCGCCTTATTTTAATCTTTGTTCTTTCTTTGTATTTTCCTTCATTTCCTAGTGAGTTCAGCTTATTACGCTTGATCCGACTATCTTAGATGTAGAAGGATTTTTTTGGGGGGTCATCTGTTCTGCCATATAAATAGAAATCAAAGTCTCTCACTCTTTATTGCAATTATCATATTGCAGTAAAAAATTTAAAAGATTTTATAAGCCGTGTTTGACAAGTATGATATAAAACTGTTTTGCTTCTTTTGTGCTATTCAGAAACATAAATAGGATGGACTTTATTTTATAAAATATATTTCTAGGAGAGCAGTATTTCAATAGCGAAGTAATATATCATGTTTAAAAAATGTTAGTACGTAATGAATTTACAGGAAAGTAAATTTTTAAAATACATTTTTATATTATTTTAATGTGACATACATTATTCATTAGGTAGACTATAATAGTCTCGATGCAAATTTTTATGTTTTTTTAAGGTTGTAATATTATATTTAGTTAATTTTGTGTAGTTTTTAAAAAATTTAGGTGTTTATTTTACTGTTTGATATGGATTTATAAAAGGAATAAAAGAATTATTATTGTCATAAAATTCATTGATTCTTTCAGTTAGATCTATAATGATTTTATGATATCCTTTATGACCAAAATGCAAAGTATTTTCAAAGGATGAAACTTTTCATAAGGAAACCAGTGTTCATAAGAGGGCTAAAATAATGTTGGGATCACCCCCAGTTGATTGACTATGCATGATTTTTTATAACGGTATTTTAACAGAATTCTTGAGATGAATGTGTTGCTAAGTAGCAGAGCGTTTTATTGAGAACATTTCTGTATATCTCATATAACATAACTGCATATTTTACATTAGATGACTCTTCACCCATCTGACTATTCATAGCACATTACATCAGTGATCCTTCTGGGTGAAAAAATTACCATTCATACGACTTCCAACTTAATAGAAAAGATCTAAGAGTTAAATACATTCCTTTGTGATGCCAAGTCAGTTAATTATTATTGCAGTGAGTAACTTTTTCTTTGATATTATAACATTAATTTTTCAGATTTTTTCCTCCAAATTGTAGGTAGTATGTGGAGACCTCTCTTTCTCTCTCTCTCTCTCTCATATGTGTGTGTGTGTGTATGTGTGTTTAGATATATTATGCACAATATAAATATATTGATTGATTCAAAGACAGAAAAATACAGATAGGTGTATTCTAGGTAAAGCTTCACTTTCTTTTAGACTTTTAGCTGAGTAGTGTATTACTGGAAGCTATCTAGAAGGACCGACCAAATAGAAAACCTTAATCGGTATAGCCCCAAATGATAGCTGGAATGCTCATTTTTAGTTCATCGGAGAATTCATTTTCGTTGGTAAGCCTATTTGGATACACTTGGTTAGCTGTACCAGAAAAGTAATCTTCGAATACATCAAGCGTGGTCTTTAAGTAAGATAAGATACAAAGACCTATAAATAGATTGGGAAGTCACATTAATGCTGAGCACAGCACTATGAATAAGAAATGTTAAGTGTCAGCTCAACCTTTACAAATGCTTTGCCACAGTGCTTCTCGGAGATAGCTATAATAACGATAACACAGAAGAGTTCCCAATTAAATTATGTTGGTTTTATTAGGGGATGAATTGATTCTGAACTCATTAATTTATAAACATTGAAATATAATAAGAATGAGGTCTCCACTAAATTGCACAGCCAATAAGAATAACTGAGAGACATTTTGCATTTAAACAACTGTAGGATGCTTTTTTAAATGTTGAGAGAACTGGGCTCGGTGAAGCAATTACTTAGATACGAACCTTTTTTTTCATAACAAAGCGGTATGAGAAAATAGGTAATAATTCAGTGTTCAAATACATTTTAGAAGTTTTCGAAGTATAGGCAGTCTTAAAATTGCAGCTATCCTGCAGCATAATATCTAATTTTACACAGTTGCTAAAGATAAATGATTTTTCCTGATCAAATTATATGAGGATGAATAATTTTATACTATATAATTGGTGAGCTGGATAATTCAATAAGTCCATTTGCTATGGTTGACTTCTTTTCACAAGTAGAATTTCTATAATGAGGAAGACAGTTTTGTCAAAACAGCTGCTAAATAGCAATGGCATTAAAAAATTAATCAGTAAATTAATTAAACATTCTCTGGATGTAAAACATGTTACGAACTAGAAAATGTAAGTAGTTTGACATTTGTAATGTTTTCATCAAAGGATTGTAGGAAATACGACATCCCTTTTGCCAATGTAAAATGCTTTATAATGAAAATATCAAACTGAAAATTTCTTTTCTTCTATTCGGCAATTAAAGTTTTTTTTTTTAATCGTTCTGATCAAAAGTATTTAAATATTTTCTGTAGTAGTTACTCTCAATTAAACTATAAAGAATGTTTTGTCCAAGCTACCTATGCCCACTTCCTGTTTTGCTTTTCTCTTCCTTTATGTATAATCTGCTAAGGTTGTCTAAAATATATCCAAGAAATGCACTTATCACAGCAACTGTTATATCTACTTGCAAACATAATCATGTATGCACATATATATATAATTATGCTTATTACATAATTATAGATATTGATTCATACTTGTACCTCACCCACACATTATTGCATTCAAATCCCTTTCTTAGGTAAAACATAGCTGGGATAAGTATCCTAACATTTTATTGCCTTAATTTTTACTGAATACTCCTTTAAAAATGGGCTGTTTTTAATATTTTATTGATCTGCATGGTTTACAAATATCTGTAGGCTATGCTTACTAATTTTTAGGATTTGTTTGCTCCTAGATGTATTGAATCATATAACATTCTAAGTTTGGAGATAAGGGACCTTTTGGCTAAATATATTTTATTTGTTCGAGACTTTTATCTTTCTCAGGCCCACACCATGCTAAACACATGTGAAAATTCTAGTCCACAGAGATAACTAGAAATACTCTAAGTCACATTACTCCATTTAATAGGGATTGAAATACACTCAGCCAGTTTCCTTCCTTGCCTGATCTGTGTGGATCCTACTCCATCGATGTTGAGTTTGGCCATTGGACTTGCTTTGGCCAGTAGGATGTCACATGAGTAGAAGTTTGAACTGTCCTTGCAAGTCAGGCTTGTCCTTCTGTGATTCTGCCATGTGGTGCCAGCAGCGTCCTGGGCCCTGGAATGAACACACAGGAGTAGAAGGGCACCTGCTGAGAGGGCATGAGTCTACCTGAACTTGAACTTGAAGCAGAGATGCCCAGCACGGCCCAGCTAGCTCAGCCGGTCTTTATTCTACCCAGAGACATGTGAGCGAGAATAAGCACAGTTGGTTCTAGCCCTCAAGAGTCGTGGGGTTTGTTATAAAGTGGTTTCATGGACACAGTTGACTGGTAGGTCCATCCTGGCTGTGGGCTCAGCTGATTACAGAGCACGTTCATTCATTCAGCCTCTTGCATTGGCACTTCTGAGAGTCTCACGAGGACGTTTCAGAGGTGTGTCTGCGTTTCTGGGAGGTGATAATGTCTGGCACCAAGTGTAATGTGCAGGCTGCTCCCCTGGTTCCTGCTGTCATCCTCTGGGCCATCATCCCTTCTCCTGGGAGGTGGCCCACCCTTGCGGCTGAGCAGTCTCTGCAGCCTGCCTCCTGCCAGCAGGAACTCAGGACCCAGCTTTTCTCCTTCTTATTGTGCCCTCTGTCCCTTCCCATCCGAGATGGTGGCACCTTTGCCAAAACTGTATTCACTGTGGGTTTCACTTCATTAGACATACACTAGGCCCCCAAAGTCCTGTGAGGCTGTCTCCTCCCGCTGAGGGGGCTGAGGGGCAGACAGCACCCCCAGGCATCCTGCATCCCCTCTGCTTTGGCGAGGAAGCTCCTTAGCACTCTGGACTATCTCCTCAGAATCCTGCAGTTAGGGGCACCTGATTCCTTCCCAATACGTATTTGAGAAATAAATCACAAAACGCAGCATTGTAAAGCTCCTTAAGCGTAGACTGAGGGTAGAGGGACCGGACAATTTCTTAGAGCAACATCTAACTGGCTATAGGTGAGGGTGTTAATTTCTCGAGCCTTGACACCCATGTAGACCATTTCTTGAAATCTGCTGAGACTGTGCCCAAGGTCGTCTAATTTTCCCTTCTGCCTCCTTTCTTAATTGACCTGACTTGTCCTACTGTATGAAAGAAAGGGGAAGCTCTTTTCCCATCTGAATCCTGCAACAGTGCATGGTCCTGAAGAGGGTCGTCCTCCAGCAACCAGCAAAAAAGACTTGCTTGCTCTTAGGGTAAGTCTTGAAAAAAAAAAAACAAAACAGGAAACTTTATAGGGGAGAGCACTCACCTCTTTAGGCAAAAAATGCTGGAAAGATTGTCTTCCTCTTTCTAAATTATCTATCATCCATCCATCCATCCATCCATCCATCCATGCGTCCTTTCTGACTCTGCACCCTCACAAGTTCATGGTCACGGACAATTGTCGTGCCAATCTGTCATTCATGCTATTTTCCACTTGCTTTTTTTGGTGTATGTGTCTCAATTCTGCTAGCAAGATCAGATGGTGTCCAGAGCTCACTGAGCTGTAAATATTTTATTCTGTTTTTGTGGTTCTGGGGACTTTAAGCCTACAGTAATCTTTCTCAGTTTGCATTTTTATCTTGTGCCCTCTATGACTTGTCCATTGGCAAGCAAAAGCCAGTTTAGGGACTTACCTCATAATAAATTATATTTATAATAACAAACAGTTAAAGCACAAGTTCTTGAGTGTCGCTTCAAAGGAAAGAACAAATGTTCTAGTCAATGCCACAAATCCACAAGGGAGAAAGTGCTCTTGTCACGTAAGGGGCTTATGTTGTTTCATCTTAGCTTTGCTCTGATTGCTTCTGTCTTCCTTCTGACTTTTGGGGAGCACAGAGTGCTTACTCCCCAAAAGCCAAGCCCGTTACCAAGGGGTGAAGGTACTGATGAGGCCAGATGCCTGGAGATCATGACAGAGTGAAGGAGGCAGACGAATAAGCAAAGGGTATGCAGGCAATGCGATGAGACTGAATTAATGATGGAGCTGTATTTCACTCTACTTTTAACCCGTGTACTTTTCAGGATTTAAAAAATGGTAAACCATTGAAATCTTTTCTTGAGAACAGCTGAGCACACTAAAATGCACTACAGCCCTGCTCTGAGCTAAGACTATCTCAGACTATCTCAGACAGATGCTGCTTTAAGCAAATATCCACTTTCCCCCCACAACCCTCGCCTCCAGTGAAGGGCTATGTGCTCATCTCTCTGTTGATTTTTAACCTGGCCATGTGACTACCATTGTCCAATGAAATGTGGGCAGAAATGACAACTGTGCCCCGTTCAAGGCTTAACAGGCACCTGAAATGCCTGAGCTGAGTCTAAAAGATCTGAAAGTCTCCCAGGGAAGAGCCGGTCAGAGTGAACTGAACTGAGCGGAATTGCAAAAAGCTTCCTCACGAAGGGACCAGCATCGACCAAGATGCAAACCAGTCTCTGTCCAGGGAACTGCATGTTGCTTAGTGGTGTGAGCACGAGACAAGGACTAACATGAGATAAAACGGGATGGATGGATGGTCAGCAGAGGGATGAAGGATCCAGCTATCTCATCCCCGAGATCCAGCCACGACTGGTTTCTTTTCAGGGTGCTTTGAGGCAAATCACATGCATTATGCCATTTCACCCTACTTGCTAGATTATTGTTTTTAAACACAAGGGTGTCTGAGGACACGGAACTGAGTTTCTGGGGCTCTGGGTGCATCTGTGGCCAGCTTTACTTACATAATACCTAAGAAAAGTATTAAAATGTATTTTTGAAAAAGCATATTAATGCATAATATATTTGAAATGATCAAGATTTTAATAATTGAACAGTCAGCTAGTTTAAATAAATATTAGTTTGACTCCTAATTTCATTTATCAAGAGTGAATAAAAATACATAAAATGTTCCTATGAGCATAATTGAGGTCATAGAAATTTGGTATTGTCTCATTGTCCTCTGAGTCATATGGTTGCTGTTTTCAGCACTAAGATTATATAGCTTACTCTAAAGTCAATAACACGAACCCCCAAATATGATGTGAATGTGTATGGAGACCGTTTTCTAGACAGGGAATCTAAACTTTTATAAAAGGAGATTTAAAAAACGCCTTTTTCCCCTGTGACTTAGTGGCTATTTAGCCTCTTACCTACTCAACTGTGCTTGTATCAACGTGTTTCAAGAAACAAAATACCATATAGATTATTTTTAAAACACTATGTTATTTGTAACTAGCTAATATTCACCCTTCTTAGGAAGCTTTCTAGATAAAAATGTAGACACTGAGTTTTCCAGAAATATGTCAATACCCCCCAAAAAAATCGTGGGCAGGAGGAAGCTTTCTTCACAGTGGCTTGTTACTGATTATGTGTATGAATAAAATGGAAAAGCGACTTCTCTATTTACGGCAGTAAGATCTCCATCTCACTGTACGAGGTGATATATATTTTTAATTATGAGACTGCTGAAATGAAACTGCATAATATGTCATCAGGCATAATATGAGGCTGTCCCAGGTGGTGGCTATAATTCAGAAAATGGAGGCCAGGAGGCCTTCCCCCCTGCAGGGACTCCCAAACCATGTCTCAAGGTGGGTAGGAGGGAAAAAGCAAATGGTCTGCACGAATGCACGTGTTCAAAAAGAACTTTTTAGCTGTTCTTAACAAAAGATTTCAATGGTTCATCGTTTTTTAATTTCTGAAAAGTACCCAGGTTAAAAAGGAACTTTTATTTCCAAGTAAAATTAGACTTACCGAAACAGTAGGGAAAGTTGCTTTATACCCCTCATCTTGCTCTCTTAATGACGTCAATTTATATGATGTGCATAAGTCTTATTACTGGTGACCGAGTTAAGTCGTCCACTGTGGAGTTGCTGTATTTCCCTTCCCCGTTGACGAGTATATTGGAGGAGACCCTTTGAGACTAGGAAAGTCCTGTTTCTCTGTAACCTCATCCACAAAGGTTCACATTTATCAATGCGCATCGCCTAGAACATGCGTTACAGTGGCGTTTTTTACCTGCTGGAGATGCTCTATTTCCCACTCTTTCAATTGGACATCTTTATCTGAAGATTTCTTTATACCGGTATGGACTCGTGGGCATTCGTTCGTTTGTTTTTAGTGTTTTCTTATTTTCTGGCACCACAAAATGATGTCCCAGCCTCCTCTTCTATTTTCCCTACTCTAGTCCTGGAATCAAGTACTTCTCCAAAAAGCCCTTTTAATACAAACAGTATTTAAAGAGCTGATAGGTGGACTATTCTATAGTTATCTAGCAGAGTCGGCTAGGGTTAGTAGCTGCTATTGCTTTGGTCCTCTCAGCAGACAGAGCTAGGAAACATATGTGTGTATATTAACTCACAAATACACGTAGCTATAGTTCTTTCTGCATCTCTATGTATCTCAACACTTAAAAAACAAGCTTATTCATAATTTTTAGTTTTTATATGTAACTCTTTAGAAATAATATGTACGTTTATTTCCATAAAGGTTAAACTCAATGCAATTTTTTTCTGATAAATTAAACATATTTGTATTCAACTTTTTCCTGAATATGTCGTGAGATGTTTTTCCCATTCTTTGCCTCGTATTACGTCTTGTATCTGAATTACATTTTGTCTCAATCTACCTATTAAAATTCTTTTTATTCTTCAAGATTCAACTACAGTGTCCTTCATGCATAAAAATATTTATTACTTTGATTTTGAATCGATTGCACTTTTCTTATTTTTCTAACTTTTTTTTCACTACTTCAAATGCTCTTTGTTTAAAAGATAGATTTTAGTTTTAACTTTGTGATTAGTACTTTCATAGTTATTTTATACTATATAAGATTTGTAAGGTTGTGAGATAGTGCTTTAGTTTTTCTTTTTTTAAATCATCTGACATGTTTAGGACAGTTCTTGGTATATTGTAAATGATTTCTATTTATTTTATTCTTCTCAGCATCCCTGTAAGTATAGACTATCCTTCTCCTCCAGTAATATACCTCTAGAGCATACAGTCATAATGCCTATGTTAGTCACAGTTTTCCATAGAAGCAGAACAAATAGAAATCATGTAATAAAAAAATATATATAATATAATATATAATCTATATCTATCTATATCTATCTATCTGTCCAGAGAGAGATTGATTGAGTGATTGATACATGATTATAGAGCTTGGCAAGTCCAATCTGTAGGGTGGGCAGGCTGGAGACCTAGGACAGAGTTGAAGTTGAATTTTGAATCTCAAGGTGATCCACTGGTGGCACTGCCTCTACCTCAGGGACCTTAGTCTTTTTTTTTTTTTTTTAATATCTCAAGGCCTTCAACTGATTGGATGAGGCCCACCCATGTTATAAAAGGTAATCAACTTTACTCAGAGTCTACTGATATAAATAGTAATCTCATTTTAAAGAATACCTCTACAGCAACATTCAAACACGCTTGATCCAATAATCTGAGTACCGCAGCCTAGTCAAGTTGATACATACAATTCACCACCACATTGCCCATCACTTGCTTTCCCCATCTTCCCAGAGGTGGACACGTGACCTGCTCCTATCTCAATATGGCATTTCATTCCTTCAGCTAAGTGAACGGCTCAGGTAATAGGCTCGGTGCTCGAAGAGAGTCAATCAGAACCCTTCCCTGGGGTTAACATCCGGGAGATGAGAGGGAGAGAGAGAGTCGAGCTTAGTGACTCACTGGGGAGGTGTGAGGCTGCTTTGTCCCAGCCCACACAGATGTGCAGAAGGACGTGACTGAATTCTCTCTAAAGACATACGTACTCCTGGATTCCCCGGACGTGGAAGCCAGTACATGTAAACACTTGGCTTATGTTTATTGGAACTGGGTGTCTATTACTTGAAACACCGACACAGAAACTGGGGCTAGGATATAGCCTATTGCAAGCGACAGGCAACAAAATACTGGCTCCCCTGAGGTGAGGGGAAGCCCCTCCACTCCCAGCACAGGTGCTCTTGGTTCTTGCCATGCAGTAAGGCCACTCACAAAGCCATTTCCTGCTATGTTTCAGAACTTAGATCCTGAGACAGCTGGAGGCTGGACTGTTAGGAGCAGAAATAGAAAAAAAAAATAGCACAACGTTGTCATGAGTTCCCTTGATTTTCCTTACACTGTGAAAGGAGACAAAAATGTTCAGTTTAAGTCTGACTCTTGGAACCAGAAGCTCGCACAGCGTTTTATTCAGAGAGGAGCTATCTCCCTAAGATCAGCAGTCCAGGAGCCATGAGATGCCTGTGCCTCTTGTGAAATCACAGCTGCTAAAGTTTCTGTCCCACATGGAAGCTAAATTTAGCAAGTAAGAGGAAGTGCAAGACAAAAGATGAGACAGCATCGGGGAGAAGGACTCCGAGATGGGGGTGGGCATGAAACCTCCGCCTTCTTCAAACCCCTCCTATTCTGTACGCCCAACCTGACGTGACAAAGAACTGTTCTGTTTTAAGCATCACTCACTGTGTCACAGCCGAGGTGCAGAGCGGTTCAGCGTGGCCTTGTCTCACGTCTTTTGTGTGACTCTCGAGAGGTGGGGAATGAGGCTGTGTATTGAGGTTCAAGTACAGAGCCCTTCATGCCAATACCTATTATAAGAGACTATCGTTAATATCAGGAGCCAGAACCATGGACCAAACAATTAATGGACAAGGTATCTAATATTATTTCCTGGTGACAGCATCCCTAAGATGTCCTGTGAGATACCGTCCAACAATTATATATTTCATTTACTTATTTACACTCCTCACTCTGTTTCACATATTTCTATATTGGTTGATATCTTCTTAACTTTAAAGTCAATGTTCCCTTTCTATTACATTTTTAAATGCAATTGGTCTTTGATTTGTAACATCCCATTGTACATACTCTCCACAAAGTTCTGATAAAACACAAGACATATTTCTTTTCTTCTGCGGGTATTATTATTGTGTGTGCTGTTATTTAAGAGCTGAAGTAAATTTTTTCTCCCTTTTTTTATGTTTCCTCCTGAAAATTATTGGGAACTTATTTTCCTATGAGTCATCGCTCCAAGTTCAATTCTGTATCTTTCATAGTATGTATTTATAATATTATGTATATTTTATATTATATGAATATATTTTCTTTTTTAAACCACCAAACTGCAACTCAAATGACTAGGTTAGTGTTTGGGTCTATGTTATAGATATTATATTCTGCAGTATAAGTTACTGGAAATAAATAGTATTTTTCAGAGCTGAACGAGTCAAAATAATGTATAATATTCCATGTTATGATAATCACCATGAATATCGCAATGATTATCAAAATGCATCACCAAGAATGCAGCTAATTTTCAGAAGTGTCTACTCTTTGAAGGTGTTCCACAAAATTTTTCTCTCCTGATATCCAAAGATAACTCTCATATTTATTTTTTCTTCATTTCTGAACATGGCAGAGCACTGAAAGTGAATTTGAAAAGTTAAAGGCACAAAACATGTAAAATTATTACCATTAAATGCTAAGATTTTAAAATTAATCCTAATGTTTCCATAATTATTGCTAAATAATATAATGATAAATAATCTATATATGATCATTTTTTTCTATAAGTTAATTTCAATAATACAATGAATTGTTCAAACCCCAGATATGTTACTTTCTCAGATTATTAAAAATGAATAAAAGAGTATAACTGAAAATTCTGATCATATAAGTACTAAAATAAATCTAGTATTTAAAGTATACATACATATGAATCAAACTTTTGTGTGTATAAATTCTCAACTCAATCTTTTTTGAGCATTTTTTCATAGATTCAGACAGATTTCCATAGGATTTCATATACTATGCAAATTAGTCAAATCATAAATTCTGATCAGTGTTATAAACATAATTTTTCTACTAACCATTGTTTACAATTATGAAAACTGATACTTTATAGAGAGAATATATATTAAAATCCTCTATATGCATTTTATACAGCATACTTTGGCATAGATTTTAACATACGTAAAATATTTGGTAATAGACAATCTATATAAGATTCAGTTTTCAACATCTGCAATCATTTATTAACTATTTCATTATTTCCTTTTTCTTTTAGTTCAACTAAAATATAGATTTATCAGAGTTTTTCTAATTTTGAACACTAGTTATACAGAATAGCAGGTGCTAGGCACAAAAGAGATTGTATTTTCCATGAGGGTTATGGAATTCTGAATGAAACAAAAATTAAAAGGATAGAACATTTGGATTTATCTGATTTTTTTTTAACCACAGACTTTTTCTAATAGAATCTTAGAACCAGGTGGTGAGTCCAGTGTTCTGAAAAACATGCCACACTACATTCCTCACTATTTGCATTTTAGAAACAATTAGCAGCCTGCCCTAAAATTATTTTATTACATTTAATACATTATTTTAAAATTAGAAATAATTATAAAATACAAACTTAAGTATATTCTAATTATTAGCTCCAACAGATATTTATTAAGTAAAAGAGTGAATCACTGAGTCGTTTGCTGGGTTATTCAAAAAGTATTAGCCGTTCCTTCCAATACATGATAATCTTAAAATATACTGCTTTTTTGTAAGTATATTATGTTCTTACATTTAAAATAAATCACCTAAATATCTTTATGACTATATCTTTTAGTAAAAAGGATTAAGGAAAAAATGATTATTTCTAGACAGAATACTTTTGAAAAGATTAGTATGTAGAGTAGAATTTTGCTAGATTTAAAAGGGCATATTTTTTAATAATGTTTTCCCCTAGATTATAAGAGTAATATATTTTACCTCTAATTATTTTAAAATAAATAACATTTTTATTGCCCATATTTTTACCTTCTACATCAATGATTTTAATATATCAGCAAATTTTATTCTTAATATTGTTTAGATTAAACTACATAATATATAATTGTTGTTTTTATTTAACTATAATTTAATTATAGGATGCCATTATCGTATTTATCAATAGCTTTAATTCTATAATATTGTGATATTCAGAACCAATTAGTAGTTGTAGATGTATCATTTTACATATTTTAAAAATCTTCTTCATTTAACATATACATGTAGTTTACATTTATTTCATATTTTTCATTTTTCAGAAATGAATTGATAGAAATTTCCAAATGTATCTAAGTGATGACAGGCACAAACTTATAGAAGTTAGAAATGTAATACTTATTTTGGGGACAGTGAGTAGATAAATTGGAGTGTTTGAAATAGTTCATTATTAGGAAGTAAAACCATAATAGTAGTTTGGGAAAATGGTGATGAATCTTAAAATTGAAGATATGATTTTTAATTTTTATCCTGAAATTCAAAGGTTTGAGTTTTAATTTTTATTATGGGAATTACTGAAAATTATTGAGTAGGAGAAGGCAGACAAAACTTTGTTTTAGGAAGTTTAATTGGATAGAAAATAAACACTGTATGTGTGTGTGATAGGAACAAGTAATACACTTTAAAAAGAAATTTCCTTCTTTGGGGGGATTAGGAAAAAGAGGTTGAGAGTACACTATGTCGGAAGAATCTGAAGGAAGAATAAATGGGAATGGCTGAACATATAGAAGATAGAAAATCATCTTGAGAGTTGGTGCATGGATTGTTGGATGAATGTGTGTGCCATCCTAGAAACACCATGCGAAAAAAACAGGGCTTGATTTTAGAGAAACAAATAACACATAACGTTTTCAAATGTTTGTATAGTCTCTAAAGTGTTTTGATTTCTATCATCTCCTTTTAGAAATCTGAGCTATTTTTACTGAAGATTAAGATTTGTACACCTAAATATCTTAAAATCAGAAGAGAATAAGAATATAAAAACATTTTAACTTTGTAAAAAAATGATCACTTGTTTAATCGGCCATATCTTAATGCAAATGGCATTGGGATACATTTTCCTAACACATGAACATATTTGTTAGTATATTTCCCCACAAATGTCCAGGGTCTTACATATAAGTCGATATTGACTTTCTGTAAATTAATTATACGTTTGATATTCCAATTGTAAGTTATAGATTTACTTAGACACTCTCATGTATGTTTTTTTTTTTTTTTTTTTGGCGGGGGGCACAGTTTAACCGGCACAATGAGTGTTTCCACAGTGCTAAGGAGTAAGCTGGAAATGGCTGTCTTCTGGGGGAAGAGGCCGTGTACCAAGAGGAGACACAAGTAGAGAGCAGAGTCTGAGCAGAATTAATAGCCTTCCCCGAGGCACAGAGATTTGAAACGTTACGATGTATCACACAAAAATCATCCAGTATACCATTTACCTCATGAATACATCTGCTCAATAAAAATCGATTTTTTTCTTTTTCATCCCTCTCCTTCCCTGCTCTTATTTTTTGTATAACATCCATATTCCGTTGCTAGCATATGGACTCGCTCTGGAAAATGAGCCAATTTCTCTTCAGATGTCCTATGCCACTTTATCTCTTACTGTCCCTCCAACATAACCGTGTAGTCTAAATGATCTAATTGTCTAAATTGATCATCTCTTTTGCAGTTAGAATGCCAGTCTGTACTCACCTTTTGTTTCAAATATTTAGTTTCAAAAACAAAAACAACAAACTTAATATTAGAGAGAGGGAAGGAGTTCAAAGTCATGAAATGTTTGATCGTCAGAAACTGTCTCATTATCTTTTCTCTGGTTTTTCCTCAGTGCTCAAACTAAAACTGTCCTTTGATGGTTTTCCTTGTTCACTAGTTTGCCCTTATTAGTTCCTTTATTCAGTTTAACCACATAATGAAATAATAACAAAAACAGTTTATTTAAGATTTCCGTATGTTATTGTTACTTTGAATGACTTCAGTATGCTCTGGATTATTTTTTAACTTTTTTTTGGAATTTTTTATAATTATAATTATAAATTTAAAATTATAAAAAAATTATAAAATTATAAATGTACAAAAATTATAAATTTATAATTTTTTGTAATTGACAAAAATTATAAAATTCCAATGATAAATTTGTCACTCATTAAATATTTTATGCTTTTAATGTGAGGAGTATCAAATCAATCAATTTCTACCTTGAAAATATTTTATCGTGTGTCGTATGTCTTTAAGTCAAAGCATTTCAATCCAACTAAGCCATTCAAATCTGCATTGCATACAAACACTGTGTTGTCTACAGCTATAGCTCAACTTCATTACACCACCATTATATATTCCATTTTTTTCTTAATCATTTGCACAAAAATAGACTTTCGGCAGGCATTTGAGGAAGGACAATCTCCTGTGGAAAATTAGAAGTCTTCTAAACATCATTCATTATTTGGGGAGATGTTATGTAAATATAATCCATCTGTCTCAACCATTTTTAGAGGAGCATTCTGAAATAAAATGCATTAAAATAATTTGAACCTAGGGAATTTTTAAAAGTTTAAAACCTGTAGGATTTCAAGTAACTTTTAATGAAGAGTTATAAACATATAAAAATGCAACCACATATTAATTAGTTTGCCTGGAGATATTAAAGAGGAGAACGTCCTTGTCCCATGCCCTCTGGCTCGTGTGCGTCTACAGAAATTACATTGAAAAATCATTGAAAACTCCAACTTTGCTCTCTCTAAGATGTGGGCAGAAAGTAGACTGCTGAAAATTAGTTCTTTTCTGCTTGAGGAAAGAGTGGCACATCGTTATATAGTGTTCATTTAAAAAGATAATCATTTGCTTGACCAATGTTAATCTTGACGATTTGCCTGACAATTTGATATAAAAAAAAAAAAGGTTCTAAAGATGCATGCTCCATTTATGAACTCCGGATGTAGAGAGGAACAAAATCTATGTATTAAATTTATTAATGTATTTAATATTAATACAAAATCTAATATATAACTTTATTTTTGTATGCCTATATATACTTAAGTATTTTAATTATTATTTTAATCGTGTAAATCCATGCTCTTCTGCAAAGTTTATATAATTTTTTTCCCAGACAGTAAGGGGAAAATGCCAACAGGAATAACGATATTTACTTTTAATAGTTTGCTTTTATGTAACTATAGTTAAAAAGGTTTGCCACCAATATGAACATCCTAAAAACACCTGTGAGAGTTAACAGAAACATACATACTCATTATTCAATATATGATTTTCTGTTTTACTCATAAGTAATCACCTACTCAAAAAAGAATGATCAAAATGTCAACTTGATTATTGATAAGTTGGTAGCCTTATAATATTGATGGCCTTGCTTTTGGTGTGCAATAACACCAAAATAACAGATAACAATCACAGATTTAGTTATAACGTTAGTCACTGACATTGCTGAAAACGATGAACCTAAGGCAAATGGGTGCCTCATGCAGGCAGCTGGCTCCTTAGAAAGAAAAGGCGACAATTCCTTCCCTTAAACTCATCAGCCAGTGAGAGGAGTGAGGGGCACAAGTGTCACTTGAGGAGATGATTCTTCCACCTGGGGGGAGGTGTCAGGGATCTGAAACACATATTCTTCTCCTGTGGTTTAAGGTTCGAAAGAATTGATGAACAGAGATCAAATGTGCCATCATCTTTTTTTTAGCAAACATCCATTTCATTAATGGCGATAAAGTCTGTCTCGCTCTCGCTCACCTTTTGGCCCATTTCATAGGACCTTTCCTTGAGAGAGCATTTGGGGCATGTGAAAATCGTGGTATTTTACAGTTATGTATGGAATTTTTATCTGGCAGAGCAACAAATGACATTTTGTGGTGCGGATGTCTGTTAGGAAGATAAAAAACAACAAAAAATAGTTTTTGGTACAAGTTAAAGTTCTAAAAAGTATTATTTAATATTTTTGAGAGAAGTTCTTAAAGCTTCATCTTTAGGTCCATCGTGAAGAATTTATCGTTATGGCGGTGAAGAGCTAATGACATACGATTTAACCTTTTCTAGATTCTCGATGGAAAACTGTTAATAGGAAATAACAAACTAGACCTGGAGGTTTAAAGAAATGCTTCTGGATTATGCTACATGACATGTAGTTCATGTGTTCAAGCAAATTATAGGATACTGTATGTATTGTCCTAGTTAAAAATAATTTTTCTAAGATACTTGCTTATGGTTTTAAGTACATGTGTTAACATTTAATTATTTATGATTCTTCATAGTACGTTAAAATGATAGATGTATTATTTCTATAGACATCTTTGAAAGAGTTTCTATGTATAATTTTCCCAGTCAAAAAAAAAATAATAAGTGTGGCTCTTTAAGTGAAACCTACAATGATCTAAAATATCTGCCATTAATGGTGTCTTGATTACTTTTTTTAATCAAAGATTCTCTGCCAGTATCATCAAGAGACGTAAACAGATAATCTCGCCACTGTCTTCTTTATGGTGTGCATTAAAAGCCAGTGGGACAGCAACTAACATAAAATAATTTGAAACATTTCTCTGAATTGTCCTAGAAATATCACAATGCTCGTTCCCATTGGTTTCTCCTTTAATTTGAACATTATTCATAAATTCTTGGTGGGGGTGGTGGACAGCCTTGTTTTTGCAAGTCAGCCATTAGCGATTCGTCCTCCTTCTGCTTATTTTTTCTTTCTCTGTTGCTTAACGATGGCAGTCTGTTTCATCACAGTGGAGCCTGTCATTTTGCTGCCTGATGTTGCCATTTTTGAAAAGCGTAAATTCTCACATTTATTTTCCTTCTGTTTTTAAATAATTCAAGCGATCTGGTGAGAAATGTATTAAATATGTATGCAAAATATTAATTATTAAATCATATTAAACAAAATCAACTTAATATTTCCTCTCCTCTTTTGCCTGAGATGTTGGCTTTCCTGTGGTCAGCCTCCCATCCCCATCTTGGGCTCACTCAGTGGGCGTCTTGTCCACAGTGATGCTCGTAGCCGAAGTGGTCACCGTGCATGATAAACTCTGTCAAACCTACAGGTGAGCTCCAGGGCCATGTTTAAAACTGCACACTGGATACACTCTCTAACATCTGGTGGGGGCTTCAAACTCAGCCCAGTCACGGATAAACTCGTTTCTTCATCTCTTCAAATTTGCACCCACTGCATTCTTCTTGGCCTGTGTCTCTAATATTCACACACACATACACACACACACACACACACACATGCACACTCTCACTATTTAGAAATCTCAGAATCATCTTTGATAACTTCCTTTCTCTCAACCCGCATCCAGTTGGTCCTTAACCTTGGCTAACTGAACCTGGTGAACACCGTTGCGCTGCCATCACCAAGATTATGTTCAGAATCTCTTATCTCTCACTTTGATGGCACGAAGAGCCTCCCGTGTTGATGGCTTTTCCATATCTGCATGATGGCATCTTGCCTGGTCCTCTGTGATGGCATCTTTACAGATAAGTGAAAGGACCACTTGCTTCTTAGGAAAGACAGAAACATAGATGCCAGATGAGGTTGTCGCGTTCTGGGGATGATTCTGGAGACTGTTAATACTATGAGGTATTAACCAAATAATTCAGGAATGAATTTCAGGGAGATACACAAGGATAGAGGGTACCTGCTCATCTTCTGATTACGATCTCTGTGCCACCTTCTTCCAGCTAGCAACAGAGTAGAATACTGGGAAATGAAAAGTTCTGAAATCCAAGGAAATTCAACTCTACACGCTTGGGTGATATTGACTGTACCAGTGTCTTTAATTGTTGAGTTTATTATTTAGAGAAACTCTGCTAAGAGAGGTATCTCTCCTTGTAGGGATGAGTTCTACTACTGATAATTATTTTTCATACAATTCCTTCATTCTTTGGATATAATATCTCCTCTTGTCCTCTGTAGGGCAGAAAGGTAAGCCCGTTGACCCCATGTCACCATTGGCCACCTCTCATCACATAATTAAGTTTGAAACCCTCTACTGCAACCTTTAGAACATACCACATTACTTACCCCTTTGTCTGTTCCCCACTCCACCCATCCTAGAGAAAATATCAGTTGAGTCTAGTTGCCAGCCCTCTACTTCTCTGTCATGGAGTTTTCCATTGGCTGTGTCAGTAACCCTGAGACATCAGAACGTCGCATAGCTGTGTTAAGTGTACGATGATCGTGGCAAGGATGAAAGCCATACTCCTCTTAGAGTCCTAATTCGAATCTTGTTTGTCTTTTATATTAATCACTCTTTTAATGTCTACTACCTATCATAGTTTACATACTTTTGTATTCTAGTCTCTGGAATGATAAGCTGAATAAATCAAAATAAATGAAAGTACCTTTTTTTTTTTTAATCTTTCTCAAAAGAGGCTCATTATTTCTCCTGTCTTTGAATTAATCTAATTGTTTGACTAAATCAACCAGTCGTATGAAGGATGAAAAGAGCTTTTTCATCATTCCTAAACCAAAGTCAAACTAGTACTAATGAAGGCACCATCCTAAGGTGTGTGGAATCCTGTGTTCAGAGATCGTCTTTGCATGTAACTGACACTAACATTATGGTATTAAACCTGAATTTGAATTCTAGATATTGGGTCAATTAAGAATGACCTAGCAGCTTAAATGTATTATCATGCTATCTGACGTTAAGTAAACTTGAGAGCTGGAATTATTTCTGAAATTTAGAGAGGTAGGTAGATGTTTTGAGTTCTGTTATTTTTTTTAAGAGGGGTTTTCTTTGATTTTTTTTCACATCTGTACTTTGAAAAAATTGCAAAACAGTTTATATGAAAAAAAAGCTAATGATCAACTGAAATAAACTAATTTGTTTTTTCATTCTTTCAATAAAAATAAGTTGGTTCTTTTAAGTCAGTTATGTGCATGGATTACGAGATAATAACAAAACCTTGCTCTGAACATTTTGCTGTCCTTGTCGTTGTTTTTGTAGGTTGTATCTGAATAATCTGAAAATGATGGGTGCTGTCAGAGGGGACCCTTTCTTAAGTTCTATCCCACACCTGATGTCCGAGGACAGATAGGGGTTAACGGAGAGAACCTGCTCAGGTCTCTCTCTCTCTCTCCACACATTTCTGCTTCATTTCTTCTCAGAGGCAGAAATCTGTGTCTACCCCCAGGTAATCAACCCCCCAAAGAATGTGTGTCATGCCTGGGATAACAGAAGGACAAAATAACGCACTTTCCTTCTTTTTTCTTTTAACTTCTTTTGGGATTTTTTGAATACCCTCCACACATGTGGATAATATATTTCATTGGGCATATGCAATTTGCTGAGCTTTGTTATTACTAGGAAACCTAATTATTGTAGAAAAAGAAAGATTGCTCCCATAAATACTCTCGTGTTAATCTCGTTTCAGACGGGCATTATGGCAGTGGTGCCAGGCGTAATGCAGGCTTGACAGCAGTGAGAAGGAGGGAATTTTGTCTGATGTAAAAGAGATGCTTCTACAGCCAAACAGATTCAAGAAGCAGATTGTGGCTTAAAAAAAAATCGTTGCTGTTTGTTTGGATTTGTCCTCTTAATGATAGAGTAGTAAATAGGTAATGAAAAGTTCAGAGTAATGGAATTAGCTGCCTATTTATTAAATAAGAAGAGTGGGTGTGATGATTTTAAAAATACATATTCAATGTTAGGTTTCTGAATCTAATAGTTTGAAGAGCTATAAAACTAAGAAGAGCTGAAATGTAGAGTTAGATTTATAGCTAGAGATAAAAAACATTTCATATTTTGCAGTATCTTAATTAGCATTTATGGGGATGCTTTTTATGTGTTTTATTCACTTAACTATTTTGTCACCAACACGCTTGGCTGTATAAAATAGCATACCTTCCTTAAAATGGTCAAATGTCTTGCTTTTTACACTCTTAATTACAGCAATTTAGGTATGTATTGTTATGTGTAGCTGCTATCTAATAATAGATATCAATTGAAGCAATCCAAGAGCACAAAATTCTGTAGGACTTATAATATGTAGATCTGTTTGAATTTACCAAGGGAACTTAGAAATATCTTGTACATATTTCTTTTGGCTTCTTAGAAGGGAAAACTTCAATTTAAACAGTTCCCATCACACTGAGGTCATTCCTCTGAAAATTTCCACAATAGCTAGTCATTTTTTTTTAATAAATAAAATGTTCAAGTATGTGAAGACATTTATTCCATTATACATGTTTTACTATAGTCTCCATCATCCTAACATAGGTAGTTGCTCTAATTATATTTATGGATGTTTGTGTGTTTATATCATGTCTGCAAATTTTCTAGGAAAACAAGTGACTTTTTCTTCCAGCACCACTCAGGCGAAGTTGGAAGAAAGCGATATACACGAATCGAAGACAGAAACAAGAATGGAGTTTCAGCTCTTTCCAGCGAAAGAAATGGGAGAAGCAAGGAGAAGCTGTAGGATATAGAAAACCATGGAACTATCTGCGCAGCTACTTGCCTACCTGTCAAGAACAGTACACTGGGATTAGACTCGACCCCTGTTGTAGAATCATTCTAAATAGCAGGAGGTGGCTTTCTTAGACCTCTCTTGTCCGGTTACCAACCACGGCTCTGGGGCCAGCTCATTCTTTGTTCAAAGGCAGCGTTGAGAGGATTTTGTCTTAGAGAAAAAAAATGCATTTCTGTTGGAGGAAAGAGAGGTCTAGGCAACCTCCACACTAAGGCAGGGTGTGGTTACAAGTAGCCCAAACTGGTGATTTGCTTTCAAGAAAAAAAATGACGTGTTCTCTGGGAGCCGGTGGGTCCATGACTGTTTGCTTGGAGTAGAGTTTGAATGTGTAGGAACTGGGTGTTGAGTCTTGGCCTGGGTGCTATGTCTATGGCATGCCGTGAGGGTCTGTGTGTATAGCAGGGCCACATGGTGGGGCCACTGATGTAACAATGTGTCAACTACCAGAAATTCTTCCTCCCTTTTCTGAGCCACGTGGTTCTCTTTCTCTGGAGTTAGAGTGGATTTAGGGCTCCAACGTGATTGAGACTGCATTTTTGTTTTTCACCAAAATAAAACCTTGCGATCAAAATGAATTTGATTTTGAAAACTAATCTATGTCTAGCTCCTTAGTATTTGGCAGGGTAGAATAAATATCAGTCTCAAGGATTTTTAGGGTTTGGTCAGGGATGGGCTACGTGAGTGGCAGTCCCTGTCCCTGAGTCCATGTGTCACCTCTACACCTGTCACGAGGGCCACTTTTGCCATTGCCCTGGTGCACAAAGATAGGACAGGTAGGGAGGAAAATATGGCATCAAAGAAACGGGTCAGCTGGCCCCTCCGGTTATTCTGCGTCTTCTCTGCTGAGACTTGTCTTTGGTGAGCATCTGCTCGGGACACATACATTCATCGTCTCTTTCAGTTCAGAGAGTTCCGATCCTGTCCCTCTTCCTCAGGCTGTCGTCTCATCACCTTCTCCTAACGACCCTTCTTAGCCTTCCACCCACGACCATACCAGGCGCTGACACAGGGTCACGCAGACTGCCCCTCTGAGCACGCCTTCCTGCAGGCAGGTGGAGAAGCGAGGGCCCTGATCAGCACTGTGCCCAAGCAGCATTTTATTCACATCCGGTCTGAGCACCACCTAGGGTAGGGCTAGACCCGTCTCCACTTCTGGGTGCTGTGGGCACGTCGTGGGGAGTCTTCTGGGGAACCAGCCCGTAAGTTTTTCTTTCCCTGTAAACAGCTCACATAGCTGTCACCTACAGACTGGAGCAGGAGCGGGGGTCAGGAGAATTGGGACCATTTCCCCATGTGACTCGCTTGTGCCTTCAGGATGTGCCAGAGATGGACCTAGTACACTTGACTTCCGTTCAGTTAGGGATATGGGGTCTTTCTCTATAGAACTACCATGAACCCAGCCCAAGGCTTAGAGAATGAGAGCTGGAGGCACCGTGCGTGCCTCTGGGCGCGTCCCCTGCCATGGGGTCAGCCAGCAGACCAGCGACAGTGCCATGAGCTGCCACAACACCCTGTTCCTTATGTAGACGTTCACAGAATTTAAAAAACAACCTAGTTCTTATGTTTATTATGCTGTATTTCTTCGACACATCACATCTAAGTTCTTCCTGTAATAGTTTCTTTGAGAATATCCTCTCCCCTGTCTTCATAAAACCATTCCGCTTTGCAAGAAGAGGCCACCTAATCGGCCACACAGACGGTGGCTTCTCTTCCCAGTCGTACTGATGGATGGCGGGGCCCGGCATGCTGTAGGATGCTGTAACAGCAGAGCACTGCAAAAGATTAATGCTGCTCTCCATCTAGCTGAGAGCAAAGGGGGCTTAGTTAGATGCCAGAAATAACAGCCCAAGCCTGGACCAGAATACATTCCTCCAAGGCGGTAAATAGTTATACATCTCCGCCGTGCTGAATACCGAAACGTGGTATCGTCCAGAGACTTAATCTATGTAAGTGGGCCTGTGTGATTGTCGCCGACGATAAGTGGGTCCTTCCTGCCCTTTAATACGTGTTCAAAGTGGCAAAAGTGGTCACCAAACACCTGCTTGTCATCCTCAAAGAATGTCAGCCCTGGAAGGCGTGGTAGGCATTGTCTACTTCGAACTTTTATTAGAAAAATGGAGATTCATAGTGTGAAGCGATGGGCTGGGCACTGGCTGGATTAAGAGCCTGGAAACGGGGTCCTGTGGACCTGGGCTAGATCGGCGTCAGCACTTGCAAGTTTCACCGAATGAATCTCGTCGTGTTGTGTCAGTTACGTGGGCGCGTTGAGACACAAAGCTGAAAACAGTGTTTTCTTGGGAGAATGGAAATCGCTAGTGATCATGGCTTAGGGCAGAAAACAGCTCACTCTCCACCCCTTGACGATGGGCGGGGCCATCGATGGTTCTGGCTGGTGGGTTGTGAAGGAAGCCGCATGTGTCACGAGCAGCCTGAGCGGGAAGGTCCCCTCTAGCCTGTCTCTTCCCCTGTCACGGTGAATGTGGATGCATCCCGTCGACCTTCTATAACTTTATAACTTAACCCATAGGGACCTTGAGCTCCAACCCAGGAAAATCCCCCAGCCTCCAGGGTACACTGCGTGAGTGAGAAGTGAATGTTTTTGTTGTTGTTACAGAGAGTTCGGGGTTTGGTTATTTACTACAGCACTGCAGTTTAGAGGATCTTGACGAGTAGATTTTAAAGTATATTTATTTAAAATTAAGTAATGTGTAGATATTTGGAAGAACAGCTAATGAAGAGTTACTTGTCATCATCTGCTCAATAATCACTTTACCTTTGATGCGTTAAGCGCTCTGGGCATAAGAAATACATACCCAAGTATCACAGATGAAGGAAATATATTTACATATTGAATATTTATCTGATATGCTGGGGTTTTATTAGAAAATGAATACGAATGATGGTAATTTCGATTCTCTAAATGCTGAATCGTATATGACTTTAATTCTAGTGGTCAGACTGATCACTATCACTACAACATACCTTCTGCTTCTGGGCATCACTGGCACCCAGCACCATCCTCTCCTACAGATGTCAACAACACGTAACTCTGACGATTATTTTTGGAATTTTAAACTTTGCGATGGATCTGTAGCTACTCTCACAGACAAATTCTCAAAGGACATAATAAGCACTTCAAGTACAAGGAAGAATCCACCTCGTTGAGAATCATTAGTCCCTATCAATCCACAATTATTATTTACGTGTATTAGGGGACACTCAACTCAACTATAACATGTGTAGTTTACATAATATACATCTGAACGCTTTTTTCTTGTGTTTTGATGTTGTCAGGCGGAATATTTTATTTTAGTCTGAGCTGTGGTTCTGAGTCTAAGAGAGATAAAACATCTGGCTCATAAAATGTCTCAAGCCTCAAACCACTTCACATATCTGTAAATCATCTTATTCACGCATTCCTTGTAGAACATATAGAAACCAAAGGAATGTCATCTCTTTATCTTAAAGATCACCAGTGTCACTGACATCAAATTTCTGGGCCACAGCCACAGTTGCTAGATACTGTTCTTACAGTCTTCAGTCATCTCGCAAATTTGAAATCTGACAGTTGGGTCCATGATAATTTCCCATGAGTGATGATAAGTCTGAAGGCCATCTGTGTGAGATCCTTTTGTGTTTCTGCACAGCTATGGTTAAGGTGACTCCAGAAGGTCCTCCAGTTTCTGTGTCTTCTGGGCAGGAAGGATGACAGGAGCCAGGACATAGCCAGCTAATGTATAAAGGGCTTCCTATCCTAAAGCTTACTAAGGGCTTCGTTAGGGATCTTATTTATGGCAGATCATGTTTCCATGGCCTCCACCAGCTGTGACACAAACCACCATCTCTCTGTCTTCACGTGTGTGTGTGTGTGTGTGTGTGTGTGTGTGTATGTGTATGCATTCAGGTCATATATAACATTGGTGTAGTGTGGACGTGTACGGCAGCCAGCCAACCTTACCCGTTGAGTTCTGAAATGCCTATATATTATCAGTACAATTTATACTCCAGGAGAGCAGGCCCCATACTTTCGCTATTATATCTCAAACACCTAGAAAAAAAATACATCTGGCTTATAGTAGGGAATAAACTCATATTTTTAAAGAAAGACAGAGTGAAGGAAGGAACACCTGTTTTGAAGTAAAACGCCTTCAGCTTCTAACAAGGTGTCATTCTCCTTTTCTTCATTCTCCCTCTGTTTATTCCAGGCAGTCATGCTGCACGGTGTGGCTGTGGTTGGTGATGATGTGTCATGCTTTCACGACCAGGGGCATGCATCAGAATGTCCTCGGCACGCCTAAGCGTGTGGATTTAGAGATGAATGTTTTTGGATCAGAATCTCAGCAGACTCCCTTGGCTATTAGTCATTTGAATTGTTTTGCTTTTGGTCATAGAAAGGCAGTGAATATTAGTGAGTTAATTATAGCCGTGTGCTAGAATCACTAGTATTAGTACAGAAAGCGACCTCAGAGTTCACTGAGGCTTCTTGTACAGATGAGAGCATATGCTCAGCTTTAACCATCACCTGTCTTGTTTTACCGGGAAGAGTTTGTGTGCTCCTTTTGAAGCAGCTTCATTATCTATATAGAGTCTTGCTGGGCATCACATCCTGTGCCCACCTTCCTCAGCAAAGGGCCTGCCCATGTTCGTGGAATCGTAACGCGAAGAAATGACAGACGTCATTTTGGTTTCCCAACTATTGGTCTAGTATTCTTTTCTAGTGATTGTACTAGTTCTCTAAAGCAAACAATTGTTCAAAGGATTATGAATGAGATTCACATGCGGAGTATGGTAAAAAGTCCAAGTTCTTGGGGCATACTTCCATGAGTATCAGATTTGCCCAGGGGAAGGCAATTTTAACCAGAACCCTGAATGATTCAGATGCAGGTAGTACACAGACCCCGAACTGAAAAACAACGAAATAAACAAAAAATGAGGTTAAATTTCTATAGCAGCACTCGTGAAAGTTCTTAGCAAGTAGAAACCTAGAAAAACAAAACAAAATTTTCCTGCATGAAGTTCAAGATAAGCATTTCCCTGGTTTAAAAAATCAAACCACAATGTTTAAATACGAATAGTCTTGCTAATATTCAGTATGACACTGCGTATTATGTGTTTCCTTAAAACACATGTGTCATAGATGCTGTAATATTGGCAGAGATGATTTCTGTGATCTCCCTGCACTGGAGCTGGGGTTCTCCCTGCAGAAAACCAGCTGTGGCTACTGTCCACGGGACAACCTGCTCCAGGAGCCCGGTGCTTGCTGCTTTATTTCATGTGCCATTAAACTGGCTGCTCAAGGATATAATACATCAAGCATTAATCAGCTTTTAAAGATTTGCCTGAAATGATAATCATCCTGAATTTATAATTTGATGGGAATGAGAACAACAGAAGAAATGGTTTAAAAACAGAGAAGGTTTGATGTATATCAAAGTAATACAAGTATGCTGCCGAAAAATCACGCTGGCTGTTTTAGATACATTTAATTTTGGACTAACCTTGTGAGTTATACTATGGCCATCTTGTAGAAAGGAAAACTGAGACTCAGGGAGAAAAAATAATAATAAATCAGCATCTTATTGAAAATAAGGCTGGAAAAGAAATATTACCTATTCCAAAATGTGGTTTTATCACTTTTGTGTTCTCTCTGTATCTCTCTATTAATCCCTCCCTCTTTGTCTCTCTTAATTTCTAATCCATTTCTCGATCCATCCATCCAGTCGCCTGCTTTTGTTTTCTGTCTACCTCCCTGATTCTCTGTTTTCTCATCACTCACCTATCTAGCATCACCTTTTAATTATAAATGGGGTTGGTTGGTAACTGGTGGCCCGAAATTGTACTATACTAGATATCTCACCCTACAAAGAATCGTAGGTGTTTAGAGTGGGACTGTCATTTTGACAAGAGCCATTGGACTCTCCTGTTATGTCTGGTGAGATTCAGGCCAGGGACATGTGGCTCCTTCTTCACAGGTGCGTGTTAGAGTACTGGCAGAGGTTGAGTGGTAGCAAGTCTTTTGACTTATAATGCATTTTTTTTTCCCCGAGAACTTTAGGTTAAAGAGTATTAGTTAAATATTGAATGAGCTTAATGATAACACTTCTAGGTAACTAAAAAAAGGGGGGCATAAATCTATTCACAGAGTCAGTTTATTTCATAAGGTTTTTTTGAAAGAGTGATTTTACAAATCATGTGCAATTGCAAACTCTGGGGTTCAGTGACAGAATCTACTCTTTAGACCCGGAGAACCCATCACCTCCCTCGGTAACTCACTCTGACATTTAATCCTTCTGACTGAGAGTGTCAAGATTCAATTTAGAAACAGAAATTAAATTTAACTGTATGAAAGAGAATTTTGCACTTCTGCCTAGAACTTAGCCACAATAAAAAAAAAAAGTTTTATAAATGCAGGATCCTAATTTATAATTTTCACAAATAGAATTAAAGTAGGATGGTATTTCCAATATTTAATGTATTTTTTTCATTCATTACAACCACTCCTTTATTCAGAAAATATTTAGTGAATACCTACTATTCTTGATATTACAGCAATGCATTGAGTCTTGAACGTACCCGAACTCGTCTGATCGTAGAAGCTAAGCAGGGTTGGGCCTGGTTATTACTTAGATGGGAGACCACCTAGGAAGACCAGATGCTATAGGTGTTTAAAAAAAAAAAAACAGAAGAAGGAATACACTTGTATTAAAGGAACTTGGCCATCTACATGGCCTCTACACTGAAAGCAAACATTGGTATAAACCTCTTCACTGAGTATCATTCTTAGAAACATTATTACTCTTACAGAGGTGAGGTTGAAAAAGGTAGGCTGCCCTTGACATTGATTGTAACCATTACTTGCACAATTCAGTCCTTACTTTTTCCTCTTACGCCTCTACCGTTCTATCGTCTAAGACCAGGAGGAAATGTACCTTCTGCTCTCCGCCACTCTTATTGTATTCATCCTCTTCTGTCCCTAATAAGTAACATCTATTCCATTTTTCTGATACGTACATTCTTTGTAACTCGTGTTAATTTTTCTAGCTCTACATCGAGATGCCTTATATTCATGAACTTGAATTTTTCTCCTCACTTATTCAAACTCTAAGTGCAAGCTGTCATCATAAAGACATCACTTTGCCTTTTTTTCCTGAGTTATTTTTGTTTGCCTGTTGAAATTGATGCATCTTTTATTTTTCTAAGTCCCTGTTTTTATCGTCGGTGCATCCCATTCAACACTCCTGCCTTACAATGCCTCTTTATCTTCACAGGATGATATGCAAAATGTAAACATATGACAGATGTTGTAAATTTGCCTAATTCGATTTGGGGGAAAAAATAGGTCATTTATCTTAGTGAATTCAAAATACAGTTTCACTTAATTTTTTTTTTCTCCTGTAAACATTAAAAATTGAGACAAGCTCTGATGGCCTCACTTTTTAGAAATTTCCCATGACTCTCTGCTGCAGACTTAGGAAGGCTCTCTGCAGACAAAATGCTGTTTGTACGGTCAATATAGATTCGTGTTGATTACTCGGTCTTTGTACTCACAGGGACTGGTGAATTCTAAGACCAATTAGGAGCTCTGGTTTTATTTTACACGATTTGCATTGTTTCAAAATCTCTCTAAAGTGTTAATTGCTTAAAATTCGCTGTAGCTCAGTGTCTTTGTTATTTTTCACGGTTGAGTGTGCACTGACGTGGGTGGGGAGGGTGTGAGATGTGGCAAGCAGCAAGAGGCCCTGACCTAATCTCCTGAAGGCCGCCGGTACCTGGTACTGTTTGGACCTGACCCCCTCTCCAAAACCCTTTGGAGGTTACAGACATCAAGAATTTTTATAGATAATAAGCAAGATAAGTAATGAAGGCCAAGAATACAGGACACAAAAGAGCAGCGGGTCCAGGGCTCAGCTTGGGCCTTTGTCACCGTGATGCTGGGTGTGGGGGAATACCAGGGAGATATGGCACCCTTGGTGAGACTGGTTCCTGGGGACAAGATCAGTCCCCTAAGAGATGGCAGAGGTGCAAGGGGTCAGAGCCGGTGCCACCGGTCAGCAGGGAGATGGCGTGCTGCCTTCAGGAAGGGGACTCGAGCTTGTGCGCCGAATCGTACACTACAGCTGTCAGTCACACTGGCTTGCCCTCTCTTGCCCTGGGGTCCGTCTTGAGCCTTTTGTTTGAGTCATTATTGAGTATGCAGTAGAAGGACTTACAACTGTGTCCAGTGCAATTCTTGAAGTGTTCCTTAGCTTAGGGGCAGAAGGAAAAAAATCTTATAGGAAATACTTACTAGGAAATACTTAGTAGACGGAGATCTCAAATTGAATGTGGAAGGAGAAAGACCAAGCAAAAGCCATCACCTCAAGCTTTATTAAAACCTTACATTATGAGAACAGTTAAAGATGACTATTTTGAGGTAGCAAGTAGGTTAAAGTTTTTATAAGTTAGGGTTGAGAGAAGTTAGTCACGATTCAGTTTTATTCCAAGAATCACTTACTATTCTAATTCTTGGAAACTATGGGGAAACAGAAATTGTGTTATTTGTGGCATAAGGTGCAGAGACAGCAAGATGGAGGCCCTAGTGAAGTAGGTATTTATTGGTTGATCAATTTGGATTTAGCTAAAGGAGCAGCAAGGAAGAGTTGGAGCGAAGTTATTCTAAGGGTCAGTGCACTGTTTTAAATTCTTTAGTTTGACCAGCATTAACTCAAGGGACAACATGCTTAGTCCAGTTGTCTAAGGCAAGTCGTCGCCTCTACTAGAGATTTCCATTAGTGCCATCGTGACCTTTGGAGCCTGGTGAGTCTTGAGAGCATTTAGCAGCCCCTCATATGACTGGGGTTTTCTCCCCACCGCGACCATCTGTCGGGGGTGTGGCTGTGAAGCATCACTGAAGGTCCTGAGCAGACGGCCAGGTGTTGGAGCATCAGAAGTAGCATGATTAATTGTCCAGGAAAGGTTGTCCACTGATCTCACTATTTTATCTGGTTCTGATCGTCAACTTGCATTCCTTTTTCCTTCGGGATTCTCTGATTCAAATTACCCACAACGTGGTAGATGGTCCAGGTTGTCAAGGTTTCTTTCTTTTGCTTTTCATTCTGCATCTTATCAGTGAGGTATTTTCAAAACAGCAAAGATTGGTCCCTGAGAAGTGCAAGCGTTAGAATTAAAGAGGAAAATTTTTAAAGGCTTTAATAAAGAATAGCATTCTGGAATTTTAACTGAAAAGAGGGGTATAAAAGAGCTACAAAATGATCAAAGACAGGGAGGCATGGAAGACGCATCAGCAGCAGGTATTGGATGTCTCAGACCGGGGATCCTGGCGAGGATCATGTGGTGCCTCGTCAAGGTTCCTTGGAAAGCTGTCTCCTTTATGATTTGTCTGCTTCTAAAGAATCCTGAGAGATTCTGTTTTATGTCTTCCTTTAGTACGGAGGTACAAGAAGTGGACACATATATGATGACTTCTAACTGAGACATGAGATGATGATTAGGACCTGGGAGTTTTCGCGATTCTGGTAACCATGGTTACGAGCGCTGATGAAGTCTCTTCCCACGAGGTCCAAGAACACTCTTGTCATTGGCACTGTCAGCAAACCAGTTACCTGGGCAGATGCTACTAGAACTGATTATAGACTTGGGAATACTATATAAAATTTCTATAGTAATTGTTCAGCGAATTATGTAAACTTTAAATTTAGGGGTAATATTTATTTATTTTTTTTCAATTTCCATTGATGACTGAGAATAATAAGCTCAATTGAGTTTCTGGATGGTAAATGGTAAACACTCTTTATAGTTTCTATAGAATGGATACCTCTGAAACGGAGTTAGTTGGTATGTCCCCAACTGGAAATACAGTCTTAAAAAAAAAAAGGTAGTAAATTTAGTGGTAAAGCAGTCATTTTTCAACAGGAAAAGTTACTAGCTGTTCAGAAAGTCAATAGTGAGAAGATATTTCTGTTCCTTGGAATGTATTTATTATATAAAATTCACCCACAAGTGTTTGAAAGAATATTGAGAAATTTATTTCAGCCTATGTTCTACCTCTACAGGTAGGGTTATGGGTTTGGCAGGGAGGATCTATGTCAGAAACATCCTCAACAATTTTGAGTCAAATTGCTGATGTCTATTTAAGACTGCAGCCAATTTTTCTTTAAACATTCTGGCCCATGAACTACGGTACAGGTACCAGCTAATGGGAGAGCATGAAATGCTCCCCTAGGGGACAGCGGCCCGTGATTGATTAATAAGATTGTCGTTCATGATTAGGAATAAAAATGCCTCATAAACAGTGAGACCATTGGTACATTTCCATGGCCTTGTGCTCTATATCAGGAAGCACTCTGTATGCGCCACTGATTGTCCCTGATGGAGAAGCACGTTAAAATCTAGGGACAGATATTAATAGACAGAGCTACTTACCAGCTTCTGTGCTAAATGTGAGTGTTTTTCCTTTAACTTGAGAGATATTACATAAGCAACCATTGAAGTCATTTACACAAATAAATTTTATGTATACATAGTGAAACTATGAAAACTAAACTCTGGTTCATCAGATTGTTTTCTCCCTTTGAGAATTAACTTCGGTGACTCTCAAAAAATGTAAGAGTTTTCACAGTAGTTGTCAGTTAATTAAGAATTGGAATATATAACATAGTGTTTTTACTATCCTTCTATTTTGAAAGCAAAGGAGAGATTCATTATGTTATCTGATAGAAATGTTAAAAATAGTCTTATAGTTTTTTTCTTCTAAATTTGGATTCTGAATTTGGAAAAGGGAAAATCAAGAACTGACAGAGGGTACAGTTATAAGTATAATATACATGAGCATAAATTATATTTTTAATGTAATATAAGAAATAATTGGAAAACCAGAGCAATATGAAACAGTGATTATTCAGAACACAGCCTTTTCAAAGAATAACAATTTTTTTTTTTTCTATTTGGGGCAAAAATAATTTGGTCATTTTATAGAAAAATTTCAATTTAACTTTTTAATATATTATCCAGTAATATTTTGAAATAAAAGCTGTATAAACTTTTTTCTTATGAATATAAATAAATCATTAACATTGAACCAATATTTTGTCCCACAATTTTAATAACTTTATTTCATTTTTATATTTGTTTTTATTATTCATATGGATGTAGTATTAATATATCATTACATGTGTGTTTAATATGCACAAATGTATAAACATCTACATAGATTATAAAATCAAACTTTTATATTTAACATAAAAATGCAATTAATTTCATGGACATATTAAATATATCAATGAATATTTTATATAAAATTTCCCATCTTGTTGAACTATAACATATTTTGTTATATATGTTTTACAGTATGTATATCATATATGTATACATACATACATGCATATTCATACATAGATGTGTATATAAATTATATGTGTATATGCTTGCTTCTGTATATATATATATATACATATATATGTGTGTGTGTGTATATATGATTATATATAATCATCCAAAAGCATTTTCACTTTTTAAAACTTGTAAGAATAAAGGTCCTTTAAGCTAGCATTAGTGATCAAAATTTGTAATTTTTTTTCCTCTTTTGATATTGTCCATATAGCTGAGGATTTTAAAATTTAAATTAAAATTAAATCAATATTTTAAATTTAATAAGGATCAGTAAATATAACTTCATTGAACATATTAAATCTTTTTTTTTACCATTATAAGAATCCGTGACAATAAACCCTTGAAGAAAACCACCTTTACGGTAGTGTCCCCTTATCTGTGGGGGACACATTCCAAGGCCCAAAGACTTTTAAATTCATCTTTATAGTTGTTCCGTTTCTATTTGAATCCGAGAGCTTCCTATCGTATAAGTAGTGAGCAAGATTATAACTAGATTGCATTTCTCAGTTGACACTTGTTTTTGTTCATCTTATTTTGTTTTGTTTTTACATTGCTCAATTTTTTTAAGCAGACTAAATGTAGTTTATTGTTTTTTACTTCTTTTTTGAAATTCTGATTGTCCGAGCTTGACATTCTTAGGGTATAAACGTAATGACAGAAAACAAAATTTTGATCAGTAAATCTCCAAAATTTCCCCAGAGGGTAAAAAGTGGGAGATGAAGAAAAACAGAAAGTAACAGAAGAAGTAAGTGAGCGCCGACTCCAACCAAGTATTAAATTATCATTGGAAAAATCAAATTATATTCTCTCTGCAAGGAGGAAAGAAAGATGAGGTGCAGGAAAACTGTTTTCACACACACACGCATGGGCACAACCACACTCAGTGCAAACAAATATTGGGTTCACACACATCCAAACAAAGATTCATTACTGCCGGTGAAGTGAGGTAATCTCTCTTTTATACAGGGTCTCTTTTAAACAGGAAAGAAAATCTTCTCTGAATGAATAATTTTTTTTTTATGTCAAAAGATCGTTAAAGGATTATTGTAATTCTAAATTGTCCTTGAGAAGTGTTACACACTGAATGTGTGTGTCCTTCCAAAATTCTTATGTTGAAGCCACACACCCAGTGTGACTATATTTAGGAAGTAATTAAGCTTCAGGAAGGTTCATTGAAGTTCTAAGGGCGGGTCCCTGATCCACAGAGTTAGTGTCTCTTATAAGAAGAGACACCAGAGAGCTTTCTAGTGCACTCTCCCACCAATGCACACCCAAGGAAGAAGCCAGGTGAGCACACAGTGAGACGGTGGCCTCCATAGGCCAAGAAAAGCGGCTTTAGAATGACATTGAAGCTACTGACACCTTGATCTTGGGTCTCCCAGCCTCCAGAACTATGAGAAAACAAATGCCCAGTCTGTGACATTTCATTGTAGCAGTGCCAGCAGATGAACGTGGTGAGACTCGCCCAGTGTCCGTGTTTGTGCTGTTAACACCAGCATGAACAGTCACCAGGCAGAGGGCCCCGGCTTGTTGTCTGTAATCACCCTAGTAATGAAAACAAACAACACAAGAGCCACCCACCCCCAGTCACAACCAGTGATGCATCTTTGTCTCATGCATGTAAGTCACTATCTGCTAGAATAACCATAGTGATACAGGTGTAAGATGCGGTCTACGCCCCCAGCCACCCAGCTACCCTGCCCGTCCTGAACCTTCCTTTCCTTGGAGCCTTTTTGTTTGAAGGAGCTGGTCTTCTCACGGACACATAAAGATGTTCTGGAGTCTCTTACACTCCCTTACGTGACAGCTAAGTTCCCAGATGCTGTTGATCTTTGTAATCTCTCGCCTATGATTTACTTGTTCAAATCTTTCGTACACTTCTTAATGAGCTGTCTTTTATTTATTTATTTTTATCCTGTGGATAGATAGGAATTTGTTTATATCTGTATACCTATATCTATCTTTTCTCTAGGTGGCTCTTGTCTTAATTTTGCTTATTATTTCTTTTGATGTTGATACATCAGTGTCATAAGTCTTCTTTTTTTATGCTCTTCGTACTTTGTATTTGGTTTTAAAAGTTGATAAGGAGGGTGTGTCTTTATACATACTTGTGCGTATTATCTATTTACGTCCACGTAGGGCACTATCGTTATCTCTGTCCTCATGTACAGTTGCTTTTTTGTTCCAAAATTATTATTAGTTTCCTTTTCTCCTCATCCCTTTATATTCATATTTCTGAACTATCATCACAATTTTATTTTTTAACTCTTAAATCGAATTATTTCACTAGCAATCATATTTTCAGTTTCCAAGAAGTCTGTCTACTGAATTCATGACAGCAATTATATTTTTAATATCCAGAGCTGCTGCTTTCCCAGCCTCTCATCTTGTGACATAGACATTAAGCTCCTCTGAGATACTAATTAGATGTTTTGTTGGTTTCGGTTTGTTATTACTCTTATTTTCTTTGACTCATTAGTGTTTCCTTTGAGTTTTTAATTTCTCTTTTTTATTCATTTTTTTTTGTGAGGGGATATGTTTCTTTCACGTTACAAGCTTTCCTTAAACAGCCTGAGATCCTTCTTCGCCCTTTCGTCGCTAAGAACGAGGCAATGTGCAGTTGACTGTCAGGCTTATTGATTTATGGGATGTCCTTTGGGATGAAGATTTGGGGAAAGGAATATTTACTAGTGTTCACTCATATAGGAATGGGTTGTGTATTTCTCCCTAAGTATTATTTCTTGAAGGAAGGATTTTCCAGGTCTTGCCCAGGGTGGCAAAAGTCCAGTTGCTAAGCCCTTTGCGAAGAAGCGGGGTATCCTGCTTTTTAGAGAAGCTTTCTGTTCCTCTCTCCAATATGAAAACTTAGTACTCAGCATTTTCTGATTCCTCAGCCTCTCAGAGTAGCAGCGCTCCCTGTGAATTCTTTGGCATGTATGTCTTCCAACTGGTTTCATCAATTATCTCTCTCTGTTTGTTTTTTAAATTCCAGATATGTATAAAACTATCTATCACCTCATGGTCTTCAGCTTCTCCATATTAAGAATTTATATAAAAAATAACTAATAATTTCATGTAGTTTCCACATGAAATATCTTGGAGATGAGAAGAGAATCTCACATGTGATCAGTCTGGCATCTTACACTAGAAGGGAAGAAAGAAAAAAAGAAGGAAAGAAAGAAAATAGAAAAGAAGGTGTAGGGAGCAAAGGAAAGAAAGGGGCCACTGTTCCCTCTGTGCATTTAATAAGACAGCGCCCTGGATGTCTGCTCCTAGAATTCGATTTGTTTCTACCCAAGGCTGATTTGGTTACTCATGGATACTAAACTCTGAAAGTATTGTGTTTCCATTAACCTCTACATTCCTGCTTTTGTCCCCATTTTCCCCAAGTGTTGTTTGTTTATTTTGTAGTACTTGTCCTCGTATATGAATATGACAGTTGTCCATGGCGAGGGTGTAGACGAAGAGGTGTAAATTGGAGGCATTGTGAACTGCATTCCAATGCAGTCAGTGTCCACGGACTGAAAGGGACACGTGACTCTGTTCCAGGCTTGGTACAGCCCCTAGTATCGGAGTCAGGAAGACAAGCAGGAGGGATGTAATCATTGACTGTGTTTCTGTATTTTTTTTTCTTGCTTAATTCTTTAGTCACCTTTAGAGGTGAAACCAAGGTAAGCCTTTCCCCGACGAATCATTGGGTGAGTCGCACTGTAGCTCTCAGGCAGAAATTTTGAACCATCTTAGAACTTCACTTATGAGCATCCTTTCTAAGACTAATGACTTGCCCTTCTGGCTATAAAAATTCCTAGCTTTCACATAAATATTCAATCCCCATCTCCACCTCCTTCCGCTGTCAGTTTCGACTCATTTCATACCTGTAAAACTTTAATAACTTAGATTTGTATAGCACTTAAAGATTTTCAAGTTGCTTTCAGCAATAAAATTTTATCTCATTCTCAGACAACCCCTCAGACATCAAAATTAATATCCCAATTTAGAGACAGAGCAAATGAATCCCAGAGAGATGATCTGCCTTTTCTAGGGTGACCTGGACAGCAACCGTCAGCAATATAATTGCAACTCCACTTTTCTGGTGCCTCGTGTTTGTGAAATGAAGACTGGATCTGCTCTGTTTTCTGCTTTTCCATTTTCTGAGACCGGCATCTATGATGGGGAAGCGTGATCTGTGTGACCTCGCCTTCCACCAGCTCAATGCACGGGTCCTCCTGGAGCATCAGTCTCACTCCCCTGTCCCTCCACGTGCCTGCAGAGAAAGGAATTGTGCTCTGTCTTTCCCCAGGGAAGAGTTCAACTTTCCATAGCGAGTCACATTGGGAAAGGTCTCTGGCTAGGAAAAGGACCTGGTGACCATCTCATTATTCATATATGGTGCTACCTGACATGTTTCCTGAGTGGTCAGAGACATGTAGAGTTCTCCAACTCATTGAAATCAGTGTCTATTTTATTTAACGCTTATTATTATTATTTTTTCTTATACAGTCATTTACTCATTCAATCGTTTTTGTGGAGCTGCTCATTCTCGGTAGGTAAAACCAGCATTCTCAGCCCAGCTAAGAAATAGGGAGGTAGGGACTCTAGATTTTATAAAAATTTGCTACCAAATGATAGCACTTTTTTTTCCTTCTGACATAAAACTAAAGCTGAAGAAAAAAAAGTTTAAAAACTAAAAGACAGAGACATTTTATTATATAATCCCTAACAATGCTTGGACTGGGGTGACTCAGGTTGCAAGAAATGGTTGACTTCTCATTCCAATTTGTAGAACATCCCTGCATCACCTCTTTGGTCAAGGCTTTCTGGTGATGGATGAAGCTGACTTTTACATGTCTGGGTCGTTCAGCTGTCTTTGTTAAATGATTCATTAGACTCAGTAAATCCAGAAAGAGAAGTTAGTTAGAGCAGATACAGTATTTCATGCAGGCTTGTTAAGTTCTTTCTTCACATAATGAGCAGAGTTTCAAAACTTTTGACTCTACTGCCACTAGCAATAAAATACTTTCCTAAGATATGTATGGTACGGCTTTCTGTTTCTGGAACACATCTGCTACAGATGCAGAAAACTGGTCCATATGCTCTATGAGCTTGTGTGACTACGTCTTGAGCATCAAAAGTTATTCCTTAGTCTGTTTGGACAACTTTACTATTTTTTAAAGTCATATTGTTGTTTGTAATCTATTGTGACAACATGGTCAGCTCTTTAAAAAGTATACATTTGCAAAGAGTCTTACTAAAGAATGATTTCTACTTTTTGAAAGGAGAAATCACATCCACAGTTTTTATACACACATTTGTGTGTTTCTGCTTTGTATCAATCCATATTCCTGTGAAATACCGGAACAACTTGAGCCAAGAGGTCACATTTTGGAACTATGTGTTTGTAATATATGCTTTTTGAAATTTTTGCATCATCATTCAACATAGTTTTAGGAAACACTAAGGAAAAAATGCAGCAATTAACGAATCATGACATTACAAAATATAATTGAGTTTGACTGGCTCTTGGTGGGTAGGAATTTCATAGATGGCTCTACTGCTAATTTAATGAAGGATTTTAGCAAAGTTAGGTACAATTATATTGAGTTTTTCTATTGAAGAATGAAGCAAATTGTCTTCTAACATAAATTAGGGTCATCCCCATAGGTAATTATTTCTTCTGATTAATGTACTGTAATCATTATTTACATATCCAATAAAATTAAATCTTCCAATATGGTTTTCATGTTTGTTACAATGAGCTAACTCCATCCTCTAGAGAGAGACACGTTGTCTCCTAGCACAGCCTAGGGAGTTAAAACTTTGGAGAATAGGAAGGTATCTTCTACTTCGAAAGATATTGTGTCAGCTGCAATGAAGAGAACTCCATCTTTTTAACTTGAGACTCTGCGCTTTGCGTATTTGGTCTTAGATAGAACCTAAAAGACGTTTTCATGAGTAATTATTTAATTTCCGTGATTCACCATCTGAATTGAGGTATTCTGTACCAATGCAGGAGCTTATGGCTAATATTAGCAAGCTTGCTGAGTTTTTTGCAATGTATTTTCTTATGTTTTAAATGTTTGCCTTTAACATTTATGTTTTATACATTCTATCTTTCTGTTTTCCATTTATATAAATGCAATTTTGAAATATCTGAAGAAATGAGAGTTATAATCCTGAGTCAATTTTAGGTATATTCTCTAACATAAGCTACTCAGAAGTACTTTTTCTCTTTTATGTTAATAATTTCAAGCTTATGTGTTGACTGAGTATTTTCCAGTTGACCTGTCATCCTCCCTCACTGTGTCACACTCTGGCTCTCTTTTCCACCCTGTCCCCCAACTATTTCTGTGCAGCATTTTGTGTCTTAGCTGAATAATGTTCAGGGAAGGAGTTGGACATTCTGTCGATCTTTTTGTGAATGATTAAATAAAGATGTCAACATGATTTTTACTCATCCTGGTTAAGGCCTATTTCGATGCATGTGGGCACTGCAGGTGATCACCTGCCACCAGGCAGCTGCTCTGATGCCCAAGGCATTTGATTAGGGGTCAGGCCACCTGACTCACCGCTAAGTGCCTGTGTCCAGGAACACATTGTGTGTATTCTCCGTGCATCATTTAAGTCATCGTAAAAGGAGAAGGTTGAAAAATAGTCGATTACATCCCTTCAACTCAGGATTGCGTAGTTTCTTGACAGTATTCTAAGGAAACCTGTCAGCTCCCTATGGCTATTGTTTCTGTCAAGAGAAAATTCTGAAAGCTTTACTCAGTATGAATATTTTATGTATCGAGAGACAAATTGGTCACAAACTGAACGTGGTGAGTTGTTCAGCTTTTGGTAGTGACAGCTCATTTACAGAGCGGTCCTCAGGGAAAGGGGCACTTCCCCCAGTCACACCGTGTCCTGCTGACCTGGATACCCCTCTCCCTGAACGGGGCATGTCCGCTCTCGGTTCCAGCAGTCTTACGGTAGGGAGAGTATGGACAGCATGGAGAGCATGGGACAGTGTCCCAAAGAGATTTCAGATGCCTCCTCGCTGGTACATACTTCGAACCTGCCAGCATCTCCCTTCCCCTTCCCGTGGGTCCACAGAGCCACCCACTGAAGCACTGGCCTGCTGGGTGCAGTGGTCCCCTGGGTGCTCTGTCTAAACCAGGCTTGTGAAGTCGCCTCATTCTCCATCTCTGTTATCATGACAGCAAAGGGACATACCTCAGATTCTTAAATTTGATGACAGTTTGAAATGACCATTCCCAGCGATCATGAGTTCAGACTAACGTTCGCTTAAAGCGCAGACATGGTTCTCAAAGTGAGCCCTGGAGGGCACAAGGCCATCTGAAAAGTCCTTGAGATCCTTTGACAGTATTGTAGAAATCAAAGTTGTTTTAAAATAATAATAATAATAATGAAGTATTATTTGGCTCTTTCACTCTCTCGTGAGTATATAATTACATTTTCTGGAAACTATATGACAAGTGACATTGTAACAAATCAAATGCAGAAGCTGATGTCAGAATACAACTGACTGCAAAGGGATAGACCAAATGAGAAATAATGAATCAATTAGGATATATTTCTGAAAAATATAGCTGTTTTTCATAAAAAAATATTACTTAGGCAAAAAAATATCATTTAGGCTAACATGTGCTGTTTTGTCACTTGATTAATTAATAAATATTTTCATATATCTGTTTTAATTCTAATACAGTAAATATTGATTAATATAAAACACATAAGTAAAAGCCCCCAAGGATTCTCAATAATTTTTAATATAAAAGAGTCCTTGAGACTTGCTGAATTATGTTATTTTATTTAAAAAATAAATTTACTGGCACAGAAAATTAAAGAGAAAGCTGAATCGAAAGGAGCCCATAAGATTATCATGTACAGAAAGAAAGTAATGCTATAAAATAACTTTCTCATAATTATACTTGACTTAAAGTTAGCTTAAGATAACCCTAAAACTTAGTCTGAATTACTTCAGGTATCTTTGATATGATTTCTCATAAAGCGCTGTTATTTTATAGAACATTATTATTTTTTTTATAAGTGAATACGAATTGCATGGAAGTATATAATATTGAATTACCTTTACTGATATGACTCAGATAGCCTCGGATATATTTGCCAATCTACTTTTTTTTTCACTAGGAGAATGAGCTCTTTTATAAAAGAATCACAAAGGACTTTTCATATACAAGCCACTTAATTACTGCTTTAATATACATAATTTGAAATGTTTATAAATAGTTTAGGACAAAATGACACGGAACTCTTATATAAATAATAAATAGAAGATAAGGGATAAAGCTTTGTATCTACAATTAGAATTATTATATTGATTCCATCATGTCATTTCTATCAAAAGAGGCTGCCACGTATACCAGAGAGAGAGAAAATGAATTTTATGTCTGAAAGATTGCTTATTGAAATTCTAAGCAAAGCATTTTGTGAAGGCATCAAGAACAGTTGTCAAAATAGATAATTGAAATTATTATCACTACAGTGTGCCACTCACAGATGCCGATCATTTATTATTGTTTGTAGAGGAATGTCATCTTTTTGGAATGAAAGACTGAATGTTTTATTCATTCAACACATAGCATTTTTTGGATTAATATAATAAAATTTATTGTAGTTAAAAAAGATCAAAATGAAAACACACCCAAACATTTTTTTCCCCATTCTCGAAGTCACTCTTTAACTGTATTTTTAGCATCAGAAACGGATTGGACACAGTGAGATAAGAACTGGGAGCTCACTGAGAATGCGCTCAAATCTCTGCTCTCATTACAATATGATGATGACTTTCTAAGGAAAAGTTCTAGGTCAGTGATCTGTCTGCCTGCCTTCCTGTTTGGCTTTTCCAAAACGGAGGAAAATTACAGGTGTCCAGGTAGGCATGTAGAGTTGCGTGTGCAAATCCTTACGCTTTGTCTGGTGTGATAGCAATGCACTGTGATTCCACAAAGACTGCAGAAATTATACCCAAAAATATACGTGTGAATGTCGCAGGACCTTCCATCGGAGAGGCTGTCCTTAGCTTTCTGATTTTCCTTTCTTCATGGCCTTTAATTATGGGCTGGGTGCCACCTGCATTGCTCTGAGGACTGTCACAGTCTAGGAGTTATTGCTACGTATCTCTGGAAGACCCCAACTATTCCAAACTGGCCGCCTTTCCAAAAATGCCCACCACGTATGGTGATTACACCCACCTTGTCTCTGACTGTTAAATGCTGTCATCAGGTCTCTGCTCTTCCAAGACCTACTAATCCTATGGAGAATAGATAGTTTTTGTAACGTTGTTTCCCACCGTAAGCCCTAACCGATAGGAAATGACAGTCTTTTGACTTAATCAACAACATCGATGGCCTCTTATAGATTCTGTTAAAAAATCTGTGTGTTGTAAGCAAGTCCTTTGATCAATCTTAAGAGACTTTGAAAGGATTATCTTTACCAATTTTGAGCAGTTAAACACGAGAGTCTCTGGAGGGAGCGGTCCCCTGCAGAGGTCACTCGACCGTCACATGAGCACTGCCTCACTAGGCCAGCTTCGATCCCTCTGCCGTCTCTCTGTGTGGGCCGTCATCCCCCACCATGCTCGCAGCCTGCCTAGGGGGATAGCGACCTCCACAGCCCCTCACCCATCTGGAGGAGGAGATGTGCCCGGGATTTTACGTCCCCTGTGCTCCTGTGGAAGGAAGCCTGCCGCTGAGGACGACTTAGAGTACAAACACCCTCTCTCTCGTCTGTCTCAATCATGATTTAGAGCCCAGAGCCTGGCACAGCATCTGCAGGCGGGGCTGCACCCACTTCCCTCTCCTGCTTCCCATTCACCTGGTACTAACCTCAGGGTGGGGGGACACTTTCCTAATAAATCACTCGCACTCGGGTTCTTGGAGAACCTGCCTCTGCCTCTGAGGAAACCCGAGATAAGAAGAAAAGTATTTTTATAACATGCCTATGACTTTGCAGGAGCTGCAGGTGACAGAGAGTGGTGAGTCCAGAAAGGAAGTGGGCTGTGACAAGAGAAAGGACAGAACTCAATGTAAAAGTCTTAGTGAGGAGTTTCACCTCAAGAGGTCATAAACAGATGACAGAAATTCATGAGATGATTCAACAACGTGCCAAGTCTGACTCTACCCACCGGAAGTCTGTTTTGATATAGAGCAATAAACAATTGGCCATTCACCTGATCTAAAGATGGAGGTGGAGGGAGCCTCCACGTGACTGAACTCAGACCATTCGGTTTCTGTGTCCCTGGTCCAGCAAGTGACACCGATGGACTCCAGACAATAGGCCTGTATCGTGACCCTTCCTGGAAGTTTAGGCGAGTAGTTAGTCTCTTAGGCGTCCAGGTAATATGTCCATTCCAGGAATGGGTAGCAGGTATTACAGGTCATGGAGTAGCTAGATATTTAATGAACAGTCAAAAAGGGAGAAAAGTCTTCTTGAACTTCCATAAGTGTTTATTTCTTTTCATTGTTTGTGTACCAGTTTGATTCATGTTTGCATGTATGTGGCTTGTGTGTGTGAACACGCATAGTTAAAATGAAGGGTTCTCCAAAACTCTATTCTATAGATTTTATAACAATAAGAACAAAAGCTCTGTTAGGTAAAAGAGTTTGAAAATATTTTCAGGGTGTCAGATGGGGATGAGGTTGGTCAGGACAATAGCTGTGGATCTGATACAAACAGCATCACACAGATCTTTCATCATGGGTGGGGGTGGGGGAGGCCAGTGAAAACACAGCAACACAAGAAATAATCAAAGACCATAGGGCTTTTCTGTTCTGTTGCTTTTTCTTAAAGTCATAAACTTGTCAGAGGTTATCTCTTGTCAACAAAACGCTGGAGGGTAAATACGACACCTCCTACCACAATGGAGTAGAAATAATAAACCATTCCAGAATATTCACGAGCAGTTGCAACAAAAGCATTTTTCAGATTAGATAGTCAAAAAGAAATGTAGCATTGCCTTATTATCAACTGTGTTTACAAAAAAGATGACGACTCTGAACCTGTATTCTTGACGAGGAACTAATTTAAGGGTTTAAGTTTGGAATAATTGCATTCGGAGCACACGTCTCTGTTGTTCGAACATCATGTCAGCTTCAAGTAATAACGGCGCGTGCTGGTATGACATTCCCCAGGTATTGATTTTCCAAGAAGACACCCCAGGATCATATTAATAAGTTTAATTAACATAATTCATCATTAACTCCCTAGTTAGAATGGAGATTTGGCATATTTCTCCCCTGTTATTACAAAGTTCTTGATTTCGCGTGGGTTTGACCTAGTTTGCAGTTGCTTCGTACTGAAGCATCACGCCACTGTACTTCCACACTCTCCTCCATATTCCCGGGATGCTCATGCCACACTCTCCTGGGGATTTCTCCTTTATCCTGGACCGCAGCACCCGGCACTGGCTATCTCTGCAATTAGTTGGCCAGACTTGCTCACTCAGAAACCCATGGCTCACTCACAGCTCTGTCTCTAGGGGAAGAAAACACATTTCTTATCACTGACAGTCACACCCTTCTGCATCCTGTTTCCTGGATTTTTTCCTTTGTCTCCTGATGTCTCTCATGCACACTCCCATCAACACAGGCAAAGTATCCTTCCAGGCTCCCATTGAACCATTTCATCCTCAACCAGCCCCTAGGAAGACCTCTTTTTGCATCTTCTAGAAGATAGCATGAGCTAGCTATTCCTTTTCTACTGTAAGGTTATATAAGAAAGTGACAACTTGACATTAATCACCGTGCCCCATGATTGAGCTGAAATGCCACTGAAGGAGCCATAAGTGACACTGACTCTGACAATGGGGACAGAGAAGCTCTCTATGCAGTAAGTTTTCGTTAATTTTGTAACGAGGGCAGTTCATCATTAGCCTGCCACATCCCTATGGCTCTGAGCGGTGGCCGTGGTATTTGATGTATCGCATGTCTATATCGCATATGTGCATGTGAATTTATTATTCAAGTGACTGTTTGGTGAACCATACACATTTCAATCAGAAATATGATGTCAGGAATCCCCCATCCTTTGTATGTCCTTGTAATGAATGGTGTGAGTAACCTCGTCACGTCTTGGTAAAAGTAGGTGCATAACTGATGGGCCCGAAAAGCGATTGTCGTAAAGCTGCCATCTGGCTTCTGCACCTGAAATCAGGTTGGCAGATTTGGACGCTGGTTTCTCTGTTGCCACATATAAAACTCTTGCGTCAAGTCTCATTATCCTTGAGCAGATGACACCATACACCATTTCTTTTGAAAAATCGTTCTCTGCTGAGTTTTGTAAAATCACTCCATCCTGGTTCTTCTCCCTTTCTACTTCTCTACCTTATTATTATTCTGCCTCTACTTTTGATTGTTATAGTCTCTGGCATTCTCCATCCATGGCTCTTTTTCGGATAGATATTCTTTTTGTTGAAAATGGCTTTTCAACTGGTTTGTGCAAGAAGAAAATGTATATTCTCTAGTCACAGAACAGTTGAGGGGTGGGGTGGGTTTCACCGTGGCGCTCGAAATATGTCGCCGAGATCCAGGTATGCTCTTTCTTTAGGTTCATCTCTATTTTCCTCCTCCCTGGGTAGGATTGATTTTTATAAAAATCTGCTGGCAGAGAGGCAAGGGCAGAGCCAATCCATATATTTGCACATGCAAAACCTAGAGAAAAGCTACAGCACCATCTATGGAAGCCCCAATGTCAATCTCTAGCAACCCATTGGCTCTGATGGTTCAAATCTCTAACCAGAGGACCTCGACCGTGAGTGGAGAGTGCTGATTGGCACCGGTCAGTGTTTGAGTGGGACAGTTCTGTGTGCAGGAATGTCTGGACGTTGTGTGCTGTCCAGCATCCTTATCCTCGGGAAGTAAGTACCCGCAGCATCCCCTCCTCCCAACAGCCCTGTGCACTGCCTGCTCTCTCCAGTGGGTCAGCGCGAGTGCCACTCAGAATGGGGAGCTACTGGTTTTGACCCATCAAAGCCCATCTTGGAGTGGGGTGGAGTCTCTCTGACGTAATGGCATGGGCTCAGACTATGGGGAATGGGTTTCCGATAGGAAATTAGTGTTTACTGTTTAATGAGAAAGCTATAAATAAGAGTTGCTGTGAATGGATGTTATAGTAGGCCCTTTCAGTTTCTATATCCTCTTCCTAGGAAATATCATCCTTAAGATTTTAACTCTCAATGTCAAGCTAATGGCCTCTAAATCCATCCATACGACAAGATTTGAGTGCCGAGATCCAAGCTATTATGTAGAACGTAAACTCATCTGTTGCTGTATCTCTGTGGAGCGTGCTCCAGAGTTTATCATTCACTTTTCATTTGAAATGGTTCTCTCATTTTAATTCACTTTCTATTAACTACGCAATGGCTTCAGCACATTCTGTACCTTCCTTTATCAATTAAACACCAAGTTGTACTGATTATGCTTCTTAAGAATTATCATAATTTGTTCTTTTCACTCACTTGTTCTTGCAGTACCTTGAGTTATCAAAGTATGTAAGTGTATGAACTGGAAAAATGCTTTCTCTAACTCACTCTGGTATTTTTCTGTTCATCCAATGCAGAACTACTAAGGTATTCTTTCACAAATCAGGTATGATTATTCCAGAACATTCAGTGATTTCTGATCCATTATAGGGGGGGTTGACAAACTGTAGCCTACACTGCATTCAGAGGAAAAAGTATATAGAAAAGTGTACAGATATGAAAATAGGGTAACAATTTTGGCATATTAAGACATGTATATGATAGGAATGGACCATTTCAGGCTGGTTTAAATAGAAAAAAAATGTCTAGTGAAATGGTGATCAATGCTGAGGCTGTATTGGTAACAGATGTTTAGGCTGAAGGAAAAAATATATTTTTTTTCTAGAATGGATTTTTATTTCATAGCAGCAAATATGCTAATAACAGCTCTAAGATTTCTGGTTTGTGAGGCTGGCATGAAGGTTACATTATGTAGTATAAACATTCCCTTTTGATGATCCTAGAATCAGTAGTTCTTAAAAAAAATGTCTGAGACTTAAAAAAAATAGTTTAAGAAAATACTTAGGCAAAAATTATTTTACTCTTAATTTAAAAAATATACTAAGATCACATATATCAAGTGTTATAAAGTATTAAGCCTTTATATAGCATGTCGACATCGAGAATGTACCCCAAGTTAAAGCGTAGAACTACTCAGGCTGAATTATATGATCATATAAAAACCAGTTAGTCAAATATCTCAATGAGCAGACTTCACTTTTCCCGAGGCATTTTTTATTTTAAAGAAAGCAAGTGTTTTCATTTGACATGACATCTATAATTGATTCCCACATCGTTTGAGGTGTTTTAGCTCCATGTAATCCAGTAGCTTTCTGTTCCCCTTTGGGGTACCACTTATTTTCTAGAAAATAACTTTATTGCCACAGATAATCTAGATTTTAAATGGTTGTGTTTTTAATATTAGCAAATTCATGTGTGCTAAAATATGTCAAGACTTTATTTGTCACAAGTCATGCCTGCCCTTCTAGAAGCCAACAAAAGTGTCTCAGGATTGTCACCAGTCACTTAGTACTGATGTAGGAGACCGCTAAGCCAGACATCAATCTCTTGTTTTAGAGTATTTTTAAGAAATCCCTTTTGACAACAGTTCACTCATGGTCTGTAAAAAATGCAGTGATGTACAAGGTCTGTGTGTGGTATGAGAATATTGGTACTTCCAAGTGAACATGAATTATTGGACAAACCAGATTTTTTGAGGATGGAATTAAAAGTAGATTATCTGGAAATATTTCCATCACTAATTGTTTGGCGTCCTCTTTCATTTTCAGTCATTCAGCAAATTTATCGAGTATCTATCATGCACTGGAGATTGTTCTGGAATCCAGGTTGACAGTGGATTAAACATGCAAAAATGCCTTTCCCCATGCAGCTTATGGAACTCAAACACCCAGGGCCTGGTTGCAGGTTTAGAGAGAAATGCAGATTTTCCTTGTCCATCACTCACAACTTTCCAAATATTTAAAACACGCTATCAAAATAAAGTTGCATGTCTCTGACAAGATAAGGCTGCTGATATTCCTAAAACAGAAGCCAGAATGGCACCTGATCACAATGAGAGGACATGATATTAATGTTGGTGGCACCTCATGACATAAAATTGAATACATCTATCTTATTAGATTGTAAGTTCAGAATTAGAAGCACATTTAAGAAAATTATTGCAGCCAAAAATATATTTTAGACGTTTTCAACTACAAACTAGCAATTTGTTTTTAAAAGCTTTTTTTACTCAATATAAATATGGACATATGGTTTGAATAATGACAAGAATTCAAAGGAGCGTTATTGAATCCAAAAATATATTTAGTATCGTGAAAATTAAGGAGCACATTTAAATAGTTATGCTATCAGAAAAGAAACGAGGATAAAAGCTGAACTTCCCTTTAGGTAATAATATTGATGCTAGGTAAGCACTTTAATTCATGTAATTGCTAATGAGCAGATTGTGTTGCAAACTATGTTTTTGCTTTCTGTGGAAGTTGATTTAAGCAGTGCTATGAATATTGGTCCCTATTGGAATAAGCAGTTTCCAGAACTCTGGATCTTTCATGTAATGGCTATCCTCTGGAAAAACATAAAAGATTTATGGGAGTTATTTAACACATAAAGAGTCTACATAACGCATTAAAGTTTGAAAGAAAAATAGGGCAGATAAGTAAGTCATTTCTGGTTTGTTTTGTTTTTTTTTTTTGCTTTACTATTTAATGTTTGTTAAACAAGTCACTTAATCTCTTTGCATCCCAGTGGGTTAGACAGTTTGAAGAATAAGAAAAGAAGAATTGGGGATTTTCAGGAGTGGATTTGAGGAGTATAAAGGAGTACGGCCAAAGAAATGTCAATAAGTTGGATGGAACAAAGTCCTGATAAAGGTGATGGATGTCAACAGAGTTTTAAACAACTCTAAACCAGAAGTAAGTGATCATGGTCACCATTTAGTCCAGATAGAAGAGGATGTGGGAAAGAAACGAATGGGAAACTGAGAAAATAGGTCAAAACTAATGATTGACATTATGAAGAAAACTCTAAACACTAAATATGGCGTCCGAACTGCTCACATCTTTTTGTCATGGACGAAGACGTACCCATACCAATCTTCTCTTAAGAATATGTTTTCCTAAAAAAACAAACAAGAATATTTTTTCTTAAGCATCAGAACATTTGAAATTCCGCCATTTAACACTGTTTTGTTTTTCTTTGCATTCTAAGTAATTCTTTTAACTTAGTTTTCAATTACAGTTGACATACAAAACTATATTAGTTTTATAGTGATTACACATTTAAATATCTTATGAAGTGATCACCCCACTGAATTTAATACCCACCTGGAACCACGCATAGTTATTACAGTATTATTGACTATATTTCCTATACCATACTTTACATCCCCGAGACTATTTCATAAATACCAATTTGTACTTTTTAATTCCTTCACCTTTTTCCACCCAGCCTCCCAATCTCCCTCACATTTGGTGACCATCAGTTTGTTCTCGGTATCTATGGTTCTGTTTGTTTTGTTCATTTATTTTGTTTTTTATATTCCACATATAAGGGAAATTATATAGTGTTTATCTTTCTCTGTCTGACTAATTTCTCTTAGCTAATACCCTCTAGGTTCTTCTATGGTGAGATTTCATTCTTTTTATGGCTGAGGATTATTGCATTGTGTATATTTACCTTAACTTATTTATCTTCTTGTCTAATGATGGATACTTAGTTTGCCTCCATATCTTAGAGATATAAACATATTGAAGACTCTAATATGCTCATAGATAGCAGTAATTAACGCTGTTAAAATGGCCATATACCCAAAGTAACCTGTAGATTTAATGAGATACCTATCAAAATACCAATGTCATTTTTCACAGAACTAGAATAAATAATTCTAAAAATGTATATGGAATTACTGTTTTGGTTTAGGAAGGATCTATTTATTTCTTAATCTTTAATTCAGTTTCCAGGATAACCAGTTAACTATTTCTTTACTTGTGCTGCCTCACGCGACAGTTAATAGTGTTTGTCTGTTTGTGGTCCCAGCAGATAACTGCCCGTAGCTCACGCCCTGCTCCTTGACGAAGCTGCTCAGGGTCTGAGTTTCTGGTTCACTCACACTGTCCCCTTCATAACAGGTCCATATCTCCTCTTTGTGTATTCACTGCAAGTAACAATCCTTACCACAAAGCAACAAAAACAAAGGGACACAAAAGCACGAGGCTGGTGTCCTGCTGGTGAGATGCCACACAGAACAATCCGCTCTGATTATGTCAGCTCAGAAGCTGTTATTTTCATTTTACCATTGCTGGAGAACTAAGAGTCTGCTAATCAAAATGAAAGATAATTAATTGGCTACCCCTAGAATTTGTTGAAAGACACATCCAGGTTTTGTGAGGCCCCGAAGCTTATCCAATCTGGGCCTACTCTTTTAAAAATGCATACACCATTACTAAAACTAAATTAGGTACAAGGCCCCAGAAGGAGCCCCTGGGATCGGAAGGTCTCGAAGCTTCATCTTCATTAGTTTCTAGTAAATCTGCCTCCAGATGTAATTGCTCCTCACTTATGAGCAAGCAAGGACGCGGTGGTGGCATCAGCAACTGGCTGGCCTTAGAGCAGCAAAGAAAGTGACAGACTGGCTGCTGCCATCGGCCCGCTGACGGCCTCCGCAGACTGAGGCTGACAACGTGATCTCTAAAATGCCATCTAAAGAGCAGAGGAGGGCGAGGGAGCCACAAATCTCAACTCTTTATTTTTTAATGTGGCGCTCCCCGCTGTCTCCGCATTGTGTGTCTTTTATTTGTAAAGGTCTCCCCGTTCCCGACATGCAGCCCAGGCAAGGTCTGCCTTTCAGTCGTTGCAAATGGAGCTGGCAAACTTTTTGTGTCTGTCTGGATCATGGTGCTAAATATTTTAAACGGGCCCTTACCTACCCCTGCATCATTTATCCAACGATTAATTATTGAAAGAATCTGGTATGGAGTTAATTGCATCCTCCTGAAAGATAGTGTTAAAGTTTGAACCCTCAGAATCCCATAATGTGATCTTGTTTGGAAATAAGGTCACTGCAGACATCATTAGTGAGATTAAGATGAGCTCATACGTGACTGGGATGGGCCTTTAATTCATTCAGTGTGATCGGCGTCCTTTATAAGATAAGGAAAGAAGTAGACTCATGGGGTGGGCTCAGGAAAGCCACGTGAGGGCAGAGGCAGAGAGACTGGAGGGCTGCGGCTGCAGGTCAAGGACTCCGGGGATTGGGGACAAGCACCAGGAGCTGGAAGAGGCAGGAAGGGGTCTCCGCTCCAGACTTCAGAGGGAGGAGGGTCCTACTGACAACTTGGTTTCAGATTAGGAAAGAATAAGTTTGTGTTACAAGCCACCCAGTGTGGAGTGCTTCATTATGGCAGGTCTGCAAAATTACTATGATGTCCAATAGTTATTAAGAGGAGTAGGGGCTGAGCAGATAGCAAAGAACAGGATGCCATACTCCCTGACTGTGCAGTTAATCTATTGAGAGATCTGGACTCAATATCTACCTACCTACCTATCTATCTATGACAAATGCAGTGAAGGTGGTTCTTCAAATTTCAGTGGCTTCTTGTCTAACACGTGGAGAAAATATCTAACACGTAGGTATTTCTTTGATCATTAAATAAAATAGTGTACATATAAATCCTCTTGTAAACTCGAAAGCATCTCAAATAATGGTTTGGAGGACAGTGCAGTAGAATTGAAGTTCTGGTTGAGACCAGATGCTTTGGGCTGCAAATGACCCAAACGCAGCCAATATTAGGCTAAAAAAGGAAACAAAAGTAATGATAAAAAATTAGGGAGATTGGATAGGATATTTGAGTGGCTCCTTGAATGACAACTGGTTCAGGACAATAATTCTGTCCTGTTAGTAAAGAATCATGTAAGAACATGTAACACACGGTGGAATTGTCTGGTTAGAGTAATAGAAGCCTGTTCCACAGGGTGAACGAGAAATGTTGGACAGAAAAATGACATTTATAAAAGACATACAGCGTCGCACATGTGAATCATGGTTCCCCACTTACTACCAGATCAATAGGCGAGCTAGCACGCAGACCTCAGGGCGTCATTTTCAAATGTGAGATAAAGATAAGTGTCTTGAAGAGTTATTTGTGGAGATTAATTCAGACAATACAGGTAAGACACATTCCTTCATCAGAGCAGGTGACCAGATTGGCATTGTTTATTGCATGAGAAATAACATTCCTTTCTATCCCTCATGTCCTCATGTTTGTATCTTAGAGAAATGAGAAATCTCCATCAAGTCACAGAGTAAAATGGCTAGCTTTAAATTCCTCAAGTCATGCCAATCTTTTGCAAAGAGCAAACAAACATCATTTTTTTTCCTGGTTATTCTTTTAAAATAGAGGTTCTCATGGATGAACTCAACAGTGGTTGAAAATATCTCACTGTATTTCCAAATTCTTAAAACTGGAAGTAGGCTCATCAGTTATATTCATACAGCAATTAACTCATACTTTGTCATTAATCTTGACGATTGAATTAGGACTCAGGAATCAAGGCAGAATGTTGTTAAATTTCAAAATTTAATCTGAGACCGAGAACAACTATTCCAAATCACTCATTTATACAAAAAAAATTATACATATGGCACATATTATGTTAGATTATCCTTTTAAGTAGGACACGTGATTGGTGTGTGTGTGTGTGTGTGTGTGTGTGTGTGTGTGTGTGTGTGTGTGTGTTTATGTTCTGTGAGAACAATCCTCAAACCCTTTTTGGTTGGTTCTTTGTTTTTTAATTAAGGGAGTAATTAAATTATGTTTCTTGAAGAAATGTGGCTGTAGGCAAGACAGCCAAATTCTACTGGAGTATGACTTAGTGATTTATAGAACACTTTGTCTCAGAATACTAAATTGTTTTGCCATCTTGACATATTGCAGATGAACCTTCCTCAAAAGAGATAAATTATTCTTGGTAACTCTGGTCTCCCTTCTAAAACATTCAGTTCTTTGCATATGGTAGGCCTGCATAATATTATAAGTACATGCATAGTGTATAAGCATAAAAATATGCATGAAATATATCAACCTACAGGTTAAAGATACTTATCCTTTTTGTTTGCTTATTTCTTTCTTGTTTGTTTATTTTTATTTCTTTATTTGTAGTTATTTTTACTACAGTTATTATGTGTTTTGCTTTTTCTCTTAAAAAGTCTATGGACTTATAATGTTCCATATGTGTATAATTGAACAACAACCATATTTATGTAAAACTACCTCCTTTTTTTTAGACATGGAAGTTGATTGGCTTTGTCAGCCTGGGGGACTAGAGTAGGTGCCCTTTATCTTACAACGTTTGATCTTCAAAATGTCAAAAAACAAAACTAATATTTGTTAGCCTATGGTTAAACCCATATTTCTTCTTAATACCATTATATTTACACATACATGTTAAATATGATCAGTATAAAGATTTAAAGTCCTGTACTTTTTAAATCTAGTATGAGTTATAAAACAGGTACACCTTTAGCTTTTTAAAGTTTGTCACACCATCATCTCTGTTTTCAACTTGTGTTTGGTGCTGTTTTAACTCTCTTTAAATTATGTTTATCATTATGATAGTGAGTTAGCAAGAACTGGCTCCTATATTATAAACAGAGATGGAATAAATAAATTCAAGAGTAAATAATCATCTAGAATATCATTTATAGACATATTTTATTTATATCATAAAAGTGGGCATTTTGTTGTATTTACAGTAACTTTCTTATCTGAATAAGAAAATAAGTTTAAGATTACTTATCAAAATGTGGCTTTCACAATTCTTTCTCTATGCTATGGTCATACAATAAATTTTTCTTTCCATTACAACATTACATTGAGTTGAGGGATCAGACATCAAGATTGAAATGACAAATTGATTGATGATGATCAAGACAGAATAGAATCTTGCTTGCTCTTGTATGGGTACACAGCTACTTCTCTACTAATATCAGCCAACTTTAGTTGAGTTAGAAAAATCAGCAAATCGGATTTGAAGCAAAAGCAATGAGAGAAAGGATGAATGAAGAATGTGCCACATTTGCTGTGGTACCTTTGGGATGCTAACTCTCTTGGCAAGTTGACCCATGCTCAGTCACCATGACACAGAGAAGAAGTGTGGTCTCTGCACCAGGTGCTAATTCAAATTTAGGTTCCAGAAGAACTGACACTGAGAAGCAGTGACAGTCACACAGTCAGAAGTAATATGGAACAGGTGAAAATAACTTGTCGGTCTCAGAACCCTAGGAGAAGTTATAGGAAATAAAAGAATATTCACCGTTAGTTTAATTTTGCTAATGTTTGACTTGAGCTCCCCTTTCCAAATATATTTTTATAAAAATTACTCTATTTCATGTGGATTTACTCTCTGAAAACTAAACGTTTGTTTAGCTATTTAGTATGTCGGTAAATTATTTTCATATTTTCAGAAAAATGTATCAAGTAGTCTTCATATTGTGATGCTAAGAATGTACAAAGATTTCTGAAATCAAATTTTTACTATGTTGTCTTCTCTAATTACCTTAATATTTTTTCCTAGAATGAAAAATGATTTTCTTAGTTCCAACTAGAATTTTTATAAAAATAAAATTTAAATGCGTAACTCTATTAAAAACATTTTTTTCATAATATTGAACACTTTAGTAATTTAGCTACCAATTTTAGAGTTCCTTTGAAAATAAATTCAATTTAATAATTGGTAGTTGCCTACTTATGCTTTCAAGTTTTCTTATTAAATCACCAAATATGCAGACAATTATAAATTTAAAAATTTAGTTTACATGAAATAATGTAAATAAATAACAATTTAATATTGTCAATGTAATTTCTACCTTAAATTAACAAATTAATTAAACCAGAATTATATACCAATTAAAGACCTAGAATACAACTTATATCTTAATCCTAAACATACACACAGTTAAGCACATAAAAACAGGAAATAAACCAATTTATTATCCCTCCACATAAATATTAGCACTATTAATACATATATTTAAGTTCTACAGTTAGATAGAGTAAATAGGTAACTATATACATTTGGCTTTTGTTGCTTTAATTAATAATGTGTTGTACATGCTGTTTGAAACCATATATTTTTTTTCTAATATTTTGAATATGTCATAGGTTATTAAATATTATGGTATAGTAAAATATGGTTGCATACTTTTAAATTGTTATGTTATATTAAAACATATATTTTAAACATGTTTATGCTTTTAAACACTAATTATCAATGTTTTCATGATATTAAAAATAGATATAATCTTTATTATTAAAAATTCCTATTCATTAAAAATTAGTCTTACAAAAATAGATTCCCTACTGGGAGAAAGAAGTGGAATAACAGAACAACAGTAGTCTGGTTACTAATGAACTATGTCAGTAATTTTACTATCTTCTATAAAATAGTAAACATTACTTAGTTTAAATAATAAATGATTAACAGTCTCTGGAAAACCATAATAATAAAGACAGGGCAGGGTGTAAATGTTACTTAAAACATTCCCAAGTATTTTTTCACTTGCAGAAATTACGGAGTAGTTAAATCAGTTTAGACTTAATTAGAAAAACATTGTAATATTACATTACATTTTGGAAAAAAGGTAGGGATGAAAATCGAGTTTTTATATCGTTTTATTTCACCTATACGTCTATACAGACATACATAGCAGGTGATGTAATCTTTCAAATCTGAGAAGTGGACACATGTTCTAACTCATGTCTGTACTTTTTCTGTAAACTTGATAAAATGCAGTTACAACACATTTTAAAAATAAATATAAATTGTCAAAAGCAGTAAGGCACATGTTTTCAGAAGTTCTGTCTTGAAAATACTTCTCTTTTCTTATTTCAAGTTTATATTGTTTTCCTTGAAAAGATGATCCAGTAAGTTAAAATGAAAGGGGTGGCAGAGACTATGACATCAGGTGACAGGACAGCTTTGCAGGGAAAACAGGATGTTCCTTCAGGCTGTTGAAATATGCCCACAACTACCCATAAACAAGAAGCCAGTTATTACTAAAGAACAAGCGGGTGCAGGTTAGCTGTAAGAGTAAATATGTTGGAGAGTGTTTTTAAGGAAAGTTAAATGTAAACATGTTCAACCACGGCTTACTAAAAACATTCATGAAATTCAGGATGAGAGTTTAATTTTCAGGTGTGCTGGACACAGGTGAAGGTGACCCCTGACCTCCAGTGAGTCACGCCCTCTATAATCCCCTTTCTCTGAGAATGTCAGGAACCACTAATTGCTTTTAGTCAATAGGATAGGACAAAGGTGTTGGGAATGTCAAGCCTGTGACTGTGTCACCTTATGTGAGACTCCATCTCATCAGACGGGGCAAAGAATCCTCCCTCTGGCTTTGAAGAAACAAAGAGCCAGACTATAAATGGCTTGATGCGGGACCACGGGGCAGAGAACTGCAGGCGGCCACCAGGAATTCCAAGTGGCCCCAGACAACAATTAGCAAGGAAATGAGGTCTCCTGTCACACGGCCCTTAGGAATGGAAGCCTGCCAGCAACTTGAGCGAGCTGGGGAATGAGTGGGTCTTTCACCACTTGAGTCTCAAGTTAAAATGCAGCCCAGGTGACACATGGACCACAGGCCTGTGAGGCCAGAGCAGAGATGCCAGCTAAGCTGTGCTAGGGTTCATTGCTCATGGAAACCAGGAGATAATACACGTGTATGAGTATGAGCTCCTGGATTTGTGGTAATTTGTTACATACATATATAGAAAATTAATACACTGCCCATCTAAAAAAGAATTGTCAGGTTGTTTATATCTCAGACAAAAAAAAAAGAAAGAAAGAAAAATGTAAAAATTTATGTATTTGCCTTGCTTCTTGTTTCATTGAAAATGGTTGAGACTTCTGATCTTAGAATTAACAGCATTTCAAAGACTAATACCTTTCACTGCAGAAGCCCAGTGACCAACTTACAATCCTAACATCGCCCTTGTACCTGCTTAGTTCACTAAACATGTGTGGATTTCATTATTTTCCAAGCAACAGGCTTTGGCATTTTATGAAAGTGGATTTTTGTTGGTCACTGTTCCCAATATTCTTCCCCCTCCACCTTCTCACCTTTCTCTCAGATGTCAAGAAGTCTCCTTCTCTCTTCTCCTCCGTCCTCATTATCTGGCTTTCTAACTAGGTAAAGCTTTTCATGGAAGAAACACAAAGCAATAGCTATTTGTGCTAAAATTGGTAGTAGCTAAAGGCCTTACTTAAATGCTCTATCAAATGAAGTATATATGATACTAAATTACATCAGCCAAAGGTATGACAAAACAATGGGTTTATTAGCACATTTTGAAAGCATTTTTCCTCTCTTAAGTTACAGAATTAACGACTCCATTGATAAGAATAATTAGAAATGTAATTAGTAATTGAGATAAAATATTCCTAGGGTAGATATTAACTGTTCAGCCAATCTCGTACCCAAAACTATGATACATACAAACAAAATAACACTTAACCATATGTGTATGTTTTTTATATACGTGTGTATAAAATATGTATGTGTATATTTCTGTATTATTGACCACTTTTAAATGTTTTTGAAGTCACTTGTGTAAAGATTTAGTAGGATACATTTAGATTTGTAAAAATGTAGAATGGGGCAAGGTTATTTCCATAGTCTGACATGAGAATAAAATTCAAGAATGCCAGGCTACCTTTAGGGATTGTGAGCACAGTGGTAAGATGGAGCGGATTGATCTGGATAAGATAAACCGGTTTTCTAGCCTTTAATCGAATGATTTATGAGAGAGTGGTGACTGGAAAAGATGCAGAGATAGTTTGTTTAAATCAGGATGAGAGGAAGGAAAACAAACCCTAGTATTCTTGAAGAAAAAAATAGATAACATTAAAATAAAATATAAATATAGTATGTAAGGAGAAGAAGTCATGAGATTTTGAATTAATGATTTTTTACCTGGAGAGAGTTATATTGTCTTTAATTAGTAAAGTATATTTTCTCAAACAAAATATTTAGCCATCTTATATCCATCCTACAGACACAAAAATATGTAAAAGTTACAATCTATACCAAAAATGCCATATTATTTTACCTCTGAAACTTCTCTTGAAGCATAGGAACATATTTTTCATTAAAAAAAAAAAAGATTATTTAAAATTCTTCACCGAGAACATTCTCTTAGAGTTGGCAAGTGATGCTGATGTGCAAACTCCACTCCTCAAGTCATTTGTCATATACGTTAAGATAAAATATTTTTATACAGTCAAAAAACAATTTTAAAAAACATTTTATTTTCAGAATAATTTTAGGTTTACATGACAGCTGAAAGGGTAGTGAGAGAGTTTCTGTATATCCTTCCCCCAGCTTCCACCAGTGGGATTATTTGAAATAACCATCATACCCGTTTCAAAATGAAGAATTTAACACTGACACAACATTGTCGACTAAATCCCAGACTTTATTCGCATTCCACTAGGTTTTCCACTAATGTTCTTCCAATCCATGATCTCATAGAGGACACATCCCATTTCTTTCTTTTTTTTTTAATCGCATGTCCTTAGTCTTTGCCAATATAGATTGGGTTCTTGGCTTTTCCTTGTTTCGTGAACTCGATAGCTCTGTGAAGTATTGATCTAGTAGTTGGTAGTATTTGTTCCTCAACATGGTTTTGGCTGATGTTTCCTCATGGTTAAGTTGGGGTTTTGAATTGTTTTGGAAAAAATACCACAGGGGGGAATGTGCTTTTTATAGTATTCTGTCAGGAAGTATAAGGCCTTAACTTTACTGGTTATGGCACGTGAACCCTGCTCACCTGGTTAAGGTGATCCCTTCCAGGCTCTTCACTGTAGTGAGCTCCTCCTTGTCCTTACTTTGTTTGCTAAAGCCAGGATGCTCTGAAGAGGAGAAGGATTAAGAACTGTCTAGAGAGGGGAGAATCAGGAAACTGTGGACATATGTGCCACAGTAATTACTAAATGTTTGGGGAAGACACCTTTAGAATATGCAAATATGTTTTTTTTCTCCTTAAAGTTTTGCCTACTAATCCATGGAACTTGCCTGAGGCAATTATTACTGCAGTGTTCTTATAGTGATTTTTTAGTTCCCTTCTTCTGTTTACATTTATTATTTATAAACCTTCTCTAGGGGAGATTTGTCCCTTATCATCTCCCATTTATTTATCAATTCATTATTTGTTTATATCAGTATGAACTCATGGGTATTTGTTTTATTCTTTAGGTTATATTCCTGTACTAGCATTATCTATTATTTTTGCTCTAATTATTCTAGTTTTGGCCATTGGAAGGTTTTTGACCATCAGAAAGAATTGGTTTTAATTTAATGAATTATAATAGGAAATGATGTTGATATAGAGGAAAAATTAGACAGTCAATGGATGCAACAAATAAGTTCTCCTTTCTAACCATGAATAATGATTATACCAATTAAATTACTACACAGGCTCAAACTGAGTTACTGATTTTAACTTTTAACAGCATGAATGTATATTTTTACTTAAATGCAACTATTATGGAAAAAGAAATTCATCACATATTGGTTCATCTTAGTTTTATTGATAAAATTGTCAGAACAGAATACCTCTCTACGAGATTACATCTTAAAATCGAGATAACTGTTATGATTGATTCGTGAGTTTTTAAGTGACAATTGTAGCAAAAGCAACAGTGATTATTGAGGAAAATCAGTAAAAAAACAGGATGTACTCACAGCTGTATCTACTGAAATGCTTCATGTTTGCAACAAAAGCAAGTTTTATTTTTTTTATTCATGTGTTTGAAAACAATTTAAAAACCTACCATCTGGTGATAAATTTATTCTTGACATTTTTCTTAAAATCATGTAATAACGAACTTTAAGCCTTATGCTTAACTAAGTCCAGTAACTTGGTGGCTCAGTGACGTAGCACACAGAATATGTGTGACACTATTTTAGAAACAACCAGACAACATGGCGGCCCATTTTTTTCTGGTTAACACTCAGGTGAATTTGCGAGGTTAACTAAGTCAGAGACTGCTTCTCTTATCACATATTATCTAGTTTTTCAATTATAGAGCGCTATCCAGTGTTCCACTTTTAATTTAGTCTTTAAAACCTTGCTTAGGAACAGAAGATAGGGATTTAATTACTTAGTTATATTGTGAATTCAAAATTACTGTCCCTAATCCCAGTAAATGGATATATAATATTTTGCTTCTCTTAATTACGGCAAACTTTGTGTTGAAAAGCCACAACAAAAATTATAGTTTTATTTTTTAAAAAATTGTGTGTATATAGTTTCAGAAGGGTAAAATACTAATTTTTAAATCCAAATAAAGATAAAAATGTTTTATCAAGTTGTGGGTATAAACAGCATATCAGAATCCGTAGGATGAAATACACTTAATACATTCGAGTGCTTTACATCAACTATAAAGAACGGGGACCCAGCAGAATGGTGAGGTGGCCAGATTTTCTTATCTCTTATATGATTGGCAAAAATATTATACATTTCTTTTTGTCATTATGCTTTTGTTGTTAATAATAAGAAGTTTGTTTTTTTTTTTTTAGTTGGCTCAAAATGGTCTTGAAAGTGGCATTGTTTGAGTCAGAATTTGCAAATATTCACATTTGCAAATTCAGATTTTATATATATATGTGTGTGTGTATATATATTAATATATATACATATATATGTATATATATATTATATTAATATATGTGTGTGTATATATATTAATATATACACACACACATATATAAGATTAAGACCAATTATTTAAAAGAAAAAATTGTGTTATGTGTATACTCAACATGAGTTCAACTAATATTTACACAAAAAAACAATAGTAATAATCAGACTGAGTCTTTTAAAATGAGTATATCAGGAAGAAACGCTACTGTACTGGGACCAAAATATTTTCGCTGTACTAAACAAAGGAAAAAAAGGTCACCTAAAATAATTATTGAGTTCAGGAGACTTACCTTCTGTTTTTCTCATAAATAAGGAAAGTTATTTTATTCTGCTTGATCTACAGGGTGCATTTTTTTCAACTTTTATTTGTCCTAGTCACTGAAATGTTTTGCATGTTCAATAAATAATTTTAACTTAATAAATCTAATTTATGCAAAAATACGTAAACAAATAGATTTTATTTCAAGAGCACTGTATAATGAGTTGTGATGAATATACATATTCTTGTAACCACTATTTTAATGGAGATTTAGAACATTCTGTCCCATAAACACGTTTTGTTTTTGTTTTTGTTTGGTCCGTGATCTATGTCGGATAATTACTTTTGTCAAACGTGCACTAGTAGTAAAAAATTTTTAAAAAAGAAATAGAGCGTATTAAACCAACAAAACAAATATTTTCCACGAACATGCAAATTAAAAATAAATTACTTCTTAGGCAAGGATGCATTTACAGATAACGTCTATAAGTAAAAGTATTTAAAAGCAAATTCAGGCAGTTAAAATCTAAATGTACTCATCGGTTTAGGCTCAGTTATGTTGTGAGAACAAATAACTCTAGAATATCAGGGGTTTCAAATAATCCAGTTTTAAAACACACAATATATGTCTCATGTACATCACCGCAGGGGCCATACTCACTCCTCTTACTCAAGAAAGACATGAAGCCAGAGAACACCTCATCCTCTGATGATGCTGCCATCTCACAAGGGGATCTGAGGCTTTGCCTCTGAAAAGAGAAGGAAACAGGTAGAATCACCTGCGTAGGAGAGAAAATATATAGTCTTCGTTGTTATTTGGTTTGCTCCCCGCCCCCCGCCCCGCCCAGCTTTATTGAGATATAACTGACATACAACATTAGGTAAGTTTAAGATATACAGTGTCATGATTTGAGATATGTAGTTACATTTCAAATATAGATAGTTCACTTCGTACAGTTACAATTTCTTTTTTATTTTAGTAGTGAGAACTTTTAAGATTTACTCCCTTAGCAAGTTTCAAAAATGCAATAGTGTTAACAGCTAGAGTCACCAAGCTGTCTGTTACAACCCCAGAATGTATTCATCTGAAAATCTAATCTTGAGAGCCACAGGGAAGGGAACCGGGGAGTTCTCTGAACACTAATAATATCTACCAGCTCCCTCAAAATAATGCTAAATATTTAATCTAATTCAGATCTTAATGGATATAATTATGTTAAGCATTCTCAGCTATTGCTCTCTCTATATATACATAAAAGATATGCCATGAGAACAATGAAATGATAAATGACATGACTTAAAAAGTCTCTATAAAAACAAAAAAAGCACTTGAAGTTATTTTGCTATGAGATATTGATTTTTGTCTTTATTTGCATTGTTCTAATTACTAATACTAGGAACAAGAAAAAACTGAAAATAATAAATGTAGATCTGGCATTTTGCATACGAACAGCACTATTGATATTTGATTTTTATTTCATTGAATATACTGATCATTCAGAAAACATATGAAGAGTTTTATTTGCTTCTATTTTCTTTCAAAGCAAGCAAAGCATCACATGATTATAGTATATTTGAAATTCCAAACATAAGTAGGAGAACCAATCTTCAGTTAAATAATGTAAAAATGTAATAATTGGCATCAAAACGATCTCCTGAAATACCTCTGGTGTATGGCGGCATTTATAAATAAAGCCATTTTGATTTAATTTCCTTAAGAAATAAAATAAATTAAAAATCCATAAATAGCCTTGAAAGCCTCTGCCCTAATTTACATGCTAGAAGAATAGAGTATTGGACAGAATAAGTAATGTATTTGGGGAAAAATGATTTGTACATTTCTCTTTCTTGTAAGGTAGAATAAAATGTTATTTTTTTCTATTACATAGTATATATTCTTACAAAGAAAAAAAATCCCTTGACTACTTCATTTTTGTGTGTGTGATTTAAATAATTATTTCTAAGAAAACAGGTAGATTCTAGTCCAAAATCCATTTGACAGCATTCATGTATGACTCAAAGGACCTACATTATTTACATGAGATTATTTCAAAATCGAGAAGCTATTTCTACCAGTAAACTACCCACAATGTTTCTAAATCATTTCACTTCTATATGTTTGGGAATTTCGATGTATTCTCTCAAGGAAGTAAGCATGTTTTGTAAGTAAAAGGTACTATACCTTTTCTACTACTTGACACTTTTAAGTTCAGGTCTCAGTTATACTAAGTCCCCTTGGCTAGTGACTGCCAAGCCCTGGAGGCATCAAAATGAGTAACTTGCACAGATCCTGTCTGGAAAGGACCTGCAGGAGGTGGATGTAATGAAGTGGGATGGACAGATCAACTGACACATGGTATTCATCTGTGACCATGAGCACTAAGTTATCCAGAAAAATCTGGGGACATTTTATTCCATGTTTCTGAATCAACAATTTCTCTTTTAGAAGAAAAGAGTATACTCTCATGCCTTCAAACGTTACTAATTTTGAGAAAATTAACCTTAATCGCTAAAAGCTATTTTATAATTCATAGGCATGTAGCTATTATTTATGCTTGCCTGCATCCATTCAGACTTGATTACAAGGAGACTCATGATTACTAATATTTAATTAATGAACACACACTTACATAGAGATTTAACTTGTGGATACTAGCATGAAACACTTTTTTGAAAGAAATAATGATGACTTTTATAACAGTAACTGCTAACCATAGAATAGCTACTAATGATCTAGAATGATCTAGCCTGATGTGTGTTATTTAGGTGAAAACATTTTTATATATATTATGAGTTTTTAACTAAAAAAAACCCCTAATGATTACATTAAAACCAAAATTAACTTTTTACTAGTGTTCAAACCAAGTTCAGGCAATAGATTAGCATAAGTAGATTACAAATAAAAAGTTTGCAGATGATTAGGTTTTATACACTGTATAGTTATCTGAAAATATTAGAAGAGGCAACTAGGAGTTTACGTAAAGTTGTCTGTAAAGAAAAATACTCTTAGTGTGGCCTTGTGTCACCGTTTTGTCCTCTCACATCCTAAACTTTATCATCTGGAGTATGGCAATGACAGTGACAACAGTATCTACTGAACGGAGCGGTTGCCAGAATGGAAAGAGATCTAATATTTAAAATTTTTAGTGTGTTATTCAACCCATAGAAAGATTGCAATGAATTTAAACTATTATTGTTAATAGTAATGATGATGACACCACGGAGACTTAACACATTCCATGAAGAAGAAGAAGATACATTTGCAGAAACTCAACCAGTAGGATTAAGAAAACTAGGGTTCACCCTACAGTTTTGATAAGATTATCTGTCTTCTTAACCCGTGACTCATTAATATTCCAGAAAGATCATATGAAACAAGATTTGCTAATAGTAAGGACCACTTCCGAGATCAAACGTTGCCAGGTAGCTGTCCGCCTCACTTCAATCGATTAAGACAATAGAGAACATGCAGGGATTCATGCTTCAACTTCCTGAACCAGTCTCAAGATGCTAGAGAACAAGAGCATTTTATTATTTACACCAGCCATGAAACCAGTGGCATATCATTCTACCTTTTCTTTCTTTTTTAGTTCCTTCCTTCCTTCCTTCCTTCCTTCCTTCCTTCCTTCCTTCCTTCCTTCCTTCCTTTCTTTCTTTCTTTCTTCCTTCCTCTCTTCTTTCCTTTTCATTCCCTCCTTTCCTCTCTTCTCCTCTCTCTCTCTTTAAGTCTAGAGCTGGCCTGTCTCAGTAAAGGCAAAATATAAATTATCTAATGGTTTATATGTGTGTACGTGGGTCCCCTCTGGAACAGTGCTTCATAATACCCAGCGATACACTGTCTCAAGCCTTTCTCTATAAAATATCTTCTTTTAATATTGGAATTTCATTAATGGCAGTTATCCTCATTTGACCTTTAAAATAGAACCTTAAACATGCTTCCATTTAATGATAGTTTATTTAATTTATACAATGAATTAGAATGTAGCTTAAAAATTTACATAAAATCCCAAAAGATGAAATTCAAAGGAATTAGGACAGTAAACCCATGGGTAAACAAATAGTTAATCAGAGATAACATGGATACATAAATGCAAACAATATAACCCCTTGTAATAAAGAAAGACACACTCTTTGACTCTAAGCTTCTAGGGGTCAGGTCAAAGAAAATGCAATGCAAAGGTCACTGCACCTGTAAAATAAGACAACAGATATAGAATTCTTGTTTCAAGGTGAATATCATATAAGGAGATGTTCTTTGTATTCTTTAGTAACCAAAATTTTCTCATTTGTTATTTAAAATTTGATCATTCACTAGAATTTAAAAGAGCGAATTAAATGATTTAAAGTTATTAGTTGTTATGGTGAAAGATCATATAGTAATAAGGGCTGCATTCTCTTAAAATACAATTTTAAGTAAAATACGCTAAGTATAAACTGATAAAGATTTAGGATTGATGAAAATAAAAACTTTCAAGTGTCTTTAGAGTTTAGTTGGCAGTTTAAGACACACTTTATGCCTTGTTGACATGCATGACAAATAATACTAATGAAAGTATGCGTTATAATTTCTCCTGGTGTTTATCAAACAACTCATTTCAGTTCTGGAAAGCTTATGAGTAATTTGTTTATATTAACTAATTGTTTAGGACGTCATGGCGTACGTACTAATTCCTCTGACTGCACTGCAGACATTCTGAGGTCAGGAATCGTGACCCAAACCTTTGACATCGATGTATTTGCAGGTACCCACCCCATCTCCTGATAGTTTATTTTTCAGTCTACTTCAAGAAACATCAGCCAGTGAAAATTACTGGACTGTTAATCATTTTCTAAGGTAATTGACAGCCACCTCTTATATTTACTTTGGATCATACTCTCCCAGATAAATTCTGCTGACTTTTGTTGATACCAGGAAAATGGAAATTTTCTCTTGGGAGAAAGATGCTCTTCCTTCCTCCCAGTGTTTCAAGCTCCTCCAGTGTGATGGCACAGACAATGCCCGAGTGTAAGATTGAACTGGACATTAAAAACAAGGGTGGTGTTTTAGCTGAGAGAGTAACTCAGGCCATCTCCATTAAACTTCAGATTGCCTCGAAGACAATCTGGAACCAAACGAGCAACCTCCCTTGTCTGAATGTCTGAATAGCTGTAGACGCAAGAACCAGCCAACAACTTAATTATGGATTTAAAAAATGAGCATTCATCTCTTCTCTCTCCTGTATATATTTCCTTCTCATGCCACAAGTCATGGCCAATTGCTCATTAAACCTGAAGCAATGCTATAGAATACTTGCTTCCGCTTACAGGCAGTGTTCTCCGAAGTACAATTAGGGGGAGTATTATGACACAGAACAATGGAGACAATTATTTCTGAAGTTTATTAATGCTCATTAGCATGTGGCATCTCAGACAGCTGCTGATACTTCATTGCTAAATACTGGGGGACTAATTAGTGTTTGATGTTAATTAGCTTCTTCTGCATGGGCTTTGCCCTTAAATGCATATGCAGTGTCACCATCAGGCTGGGAGAAGTCTGGCCGTGTGTTCTGCAAGAACAGGATGTGGCATTTAGGAGTTCTTGTAGTGCGTGGCATTCTTTTCTAGTATATCTGCCTTTAATGGATTGCACAGAAGCTTCAATAATTCGCTCGTTATTCCTCCCTTCGTTTAAAACGTACTAATAAATCACAGCTTTCTTAAGTACTAAAGGGAAGGTGATCCTTCATTGTATCATTTTTTTATGTCCTCTGGTAAAGAAATGATTTCAAAAACTAGAAGTCGCAGGTATAAAAAGTACTTGGTTTTCATTTATTTAAAAATCAAACTGATTTTGCTACTGCCTGTCAATTTACACTTAATCTTTTATTTATGATTAAGAGCCATTATTAAATGAATATATCAAATATGCACACTCTTCTCGTTAGCCAATTTAGCGACCTTTTTTAGGTTGTGATTTTTACCCTCCTTGAACTGAAGCAAAATAATTTTTTTCTTTCTTTTGAAATGTGAGATAAGAATTTACCCATAAAAACTTACCTTTTGAAGATATTAAAGTTTGGGTTAAGTGAGTGATCTAGAAAATTTTCATGTTAGTCTTCAAACCTTTCAAGAGAACTGTTATTTTGCTTGCTTATTCAGGGGCTGGTAGGGGGTCAGGGGGACACAATTTACTCCAAAATTCTTGTGACAATCAGCTTTATACACATATTGAATAACTTCTTTTAAGCAGAAATTTCTCTGTAGTTAACAAATGAACTTAAGAATTTAGTGTGTGAAACTCTGTGAATAGTAACCACGAAGATATATTAGGGTTTAAAAATTTTTAAATAATCTCTGGTTTTATTTTCACGTGGATATTATTTATTATTTTTATGGCATTAAAATAAAGGAATGAAACAAAGCTATCCACAGTGGAAATGGTACAATCACTTGCAAAAGTTACAAACTACAACATATTTGATATCTGAATGGCCAGAAAAGGTGCAAAAAGACAAAGAAGAAAGAACAGAGAGTGAAGAAAAAATACTTATAAAAACATTTATTATTTTAAAATACTCATTATAGTTTTTTTTTCCTCTGGGTCGATTTCTCATTCGAATGTTTGAGCTTTGTAAAACAAGAAAAATACCCATAAAATAAGTTGTCTTTTTATTTTCTTTCTCCTCTTCCTTTTACAAGTTATTTTTCATCATCTTCATCATTTTTACATTCCTTTCAAAGACTGAATAACAGTTTAAAGAAAGTTCACTTTCAATGCATAAAAAAATAAAAGATAAAACACTTAAAGATCATTGGCTGTTTAAGAAAGTTGAATATCAAAATACCAAATTGCATAAATATGATTGACATAGAATAGTGAAAACAATACTGCACGTGACTCAGTATATTTGTGGCATTGGGCTTCAAAATCTCTGATTCTTTATCTGCAAAAGGAGAAGAATTCTGTTCACATAGCAGAATAGTTCAGACTCTGTTCTCTGCCTCGATTCAAGGGGCTCTAGTTTCAAGGGTCTCTGTGATAATAGATCTGTGCCTCAGCTCTTGCACCTGTACAATCATAGCAATAAATCTACCTGCCTGCCGTGCACCGGGGATTCTAGGAAACAAAGACTATGGGCCAGTAGTAAAGGCCAATCCTTGACTTGGGACATTGCAATATTAAGAATTCACCCATATCACTGGTAATGGCTCTCCCTCTATTGTGAGAGTTTTTATCTCTTTTTCCACATTCTAGTAAGGCAGTGGTCCCAATGGTGACTGTCATAAAAGAGGCAAGTCAGTGATCCCATGTCTGAGTTCTTAGGTTGCTCACAAGCCTTAACGCACTCAAATTAATTCCGTTAGTCCTAAATTAACTATATTACTCTGTTCTCATTTGAGATGGAAGGATAGCGAAAATTATCTTAAAATAGTCTAATTGAACTATAGTTAAATTCCACTCTAGTTCATATTCAGATAAAAACAGGGATAGAAAATAATGACTCTTGATCCAGTTGGCTGGTTTTGGAGTAATTCAGTCTTTACAGAGATAGCCTTCCTGTTCTCCTCAATTTGACTCAACTTGAGAGCATTTGCTTTAGAAACTTCTTCAATATAAATTCTCTGTCCTTTTGAGTTGTAAACTTTTCCCCAATCTCTTAAGCATTTTATAACCCAAGAGTGTCTTTCTCCAAAAAGCCAGAAGCCATCCTTTTGAAATGCAATCTGGAAAGATCTTGCCTCTAGCTCTCAGTCTCCTTGGCGGCTAACTACCCAACTCATCAATTATGACAATTGTCACCAATTACCCAACAGAAGGTCTAATCACATTGCCCCCACCCTCGCCCCCCCACCACTTCCTGCTTTGCTGCTCACACATCCCAGTGCTTAAAGATGGACAGAGGGAAGAGGGTTTAGAGGCTGGGAAATGGGGTAAAGAATTCAAGAAGTACAAATTAGTAGTTGCTAGTTGGGCACAGGGATTTGGAGCTCGGCAGAGAGAATGCGGTTAGCATTAATATGATGGCTAAGTGGAGAGCCAGGGGAGGGAGGGAGCCATTGGGGGGATCATTTTATGAACTGTATAGTCGTCTTACCAATGTACTATATACTTGAAACTAATTTAAATAAATAAATTTTTAAAAATCTCTCCAGGCTTTTGGTTCAGTGGAGTTGAGTTTAATTTCTCCACTGTATTGCAATAGTTTTTAATAAAACCTTCTTTGCCTGTGTAACTGTTCAGTGCAACTTTTCCTTGACACCCTTGAGAATTGATCTCGTATTAATAATCGTGAAATTTTGATGAGTAACAGTGCTGGAGATATCTATAGCTTGTCTTTGAAAAAATTTACTAATATTTCAAAAAATATAAAAGTAGGTCTATACATTACATATCTTTACATTTGTGAAAAAATAAGACCAAATCAAAGAGTCTCTAAACTAAAAGAGATTGAGCACTATGATGTACCCAATAATAAGACTTTAATAATAATTAAGACTTTTGTGTCTCAGTGATACAGTTTGATGCTTAGTATTAAAGAAGTATGTCTTTAAGAGTAATTACCAATTTATATCTACCTTTTAATTTTGCTTATCTGTCTTTCCTTTGTTGGGGAAAAAATAGGTGATTTATTTTGCGTTTGGTTGATATTTCTTGTGCCAGATATAGTTGAATGGTCCCCCATCCAAAAAAAAGACGTTCTCACTATTTTCCTTCTGTTGAACCCCAAAGGTTATAGCAATTAGAATGTAGTATGTCTTTGCAACTAAAATTCAAAAGGTCTATTTTAATCATTACCCTTTATCACTGATCGATAGCTTCTATTAAAACGATTGTATTTTCCTTTCTACTGACCCTGCTTTGCCTACACTTGCAGTGAGTTGCAAATCAGACATTGCTAAAACTTACCTAATTATTTCCTTCCATTAAAATGTCTAATTTAGCCAAGGGAAAAATAAAGAACCTCACACATTTTTTTTTTAAGAAAAGAATTGGGTCTCTACCTGAACATAAGTAGATTCATGATTACAATGAGGCAAACCGCCTATAATTTGTTCTGAATAGAAGCAATGGCCATAGTGCCTCAGGTGGTTATAATATGTGGCCAACAGGCAGAGAGGTAGAGACCTGTGCTTCTCAGTGACCAAAAGGACATTGTGCCCTGGACGACTCTATTGCTCTTGAGACTTTTATTTTATATCCTTTCTCCATACAGAAGAAATATCTTTATAGCTGTATAGGAAGAACAGATAAATCTGCTCATGAGTTTGGAAAAAAAGTCATTGATAGCTCTGTGAGGCTTTCTAAGGCTGTTTAAATAACCGTCGAGAGCGAATCAGCTTCATCTGACATGTGAGAGTGACAGGGGTTGTCACTGTCACTGGGTATTACCTCGAAGATGGCCTGGGTTTTTAACTATTAAATCATATGTCATTGTTCTGATTGCAAATCAGTTCTAGAAAAACTGTAAATGAAATAGGAGAGGCCAACGAAGGTGGGTGTAAATCTACTGACGTATATTTGCAAAAAAGATCTGACACTTATATTTCTATACCCTTCCTATATGAAGTGATATTCTAAAACGATGATTCAGTCTCAAAATGAAAGTAATCATCAGTGCCATCTTCCTGAGCTTAGCCCTTATTGTGAAGCATCGAATGGCTACTCTAAGGCACATAATTATGCTGGTTATTTATATAACTGCTGGTGACTTCTACAAAGTCCTCCAGTTATGAAAGCGTTTAATTATTAAAAGCAGTGGGAGCCAAGTCACCATGCTTATCTGTGCTAATCATCCATCTTCAGAGTCCAGAGGCCTGTGGCACATAGTTCTTCTGTCCTAATGGTTGTCAAATGATTAAATCACCCCACCGATCACTCAAGATATTTTAATTATTTTAATGAAGAGGAATCCTAATCCACAGCAGAGGGATGTATTCAGTACACGTGAGCATTCTGAACATATGCTCATAGAAAATGCATATGTTCATGCAGACATACGATATAAATATAGACATCTACAATAGTTGTTTTTGTAAGGCCGTATTACAACTGCTTGGTTTTGCTAAAGTAATTAGATTTTACATTTAATAAAATACATTTTGCCATTGAATGAATGGCATTTTAGGATTAGCCTAGTCTCCTAATTCAAAACCCATTTTAAATTCGTGTAATCCTTATATGTGATTTAACCTGATTGTTTAAAATAGTCTTGGCTTAATATTAACCTCTATTGCATGTTCTATTTAAACAAGACAAACCTGAGAAATTAGCATATGTGTTTAGTTGTAATAGATTTGCAGGGTATTAAAAGTAAATATATTTTACAACTAGGAATTCAGAGACTTTTTTTCATTTTTTGCTAGTCAGATCTTGACTAAAATGCCATTTGAGTTATTAGATCTTGTATCAATGAGATAGAACGTTTGTAAATGGCAACAGTCAGACTCATTTTGATATTCCAGATTTGCACATAACTATGATGGTCAAGTTTAAAAAGACTATCATGATGTCTAAACGCTAATTCTTTAATGTGTGGTTAAACCATGGAATTATTTTGAAGAGTTGTTAAAAGCCTCTTATTCAATACATTTATCTAAATATTTTTTTATTCAAAAACTCAATATCAAGTAGTTGTACTTTATATTTTCCCCTTTCATTTTTTGTTCCTTATTGTTATAGAATTGACAAATAAAAATGATATATATTTAGGGTATCAATTTGATGATTTACCATATGTGTTTATCGTGAAATGATTACCAAAATCAAGTCAGTTAACACGACCATCACCTTACATAGTATGTGTGTGTGTGTGTGTGTGTGTGTGAGAAAACCAAAGGTGTCCTTTCTTAGCAAATGTAGGTAGACAATACAGTACTAATAACTGCATTCCCCATGTGACCCATTAGAGCCTCCGCTCATTCATCTTATAACTGAAAATGTGTACCCTTTGACCACTATCCTATTTTCTCTGTCATCTAGCCCCTGGTGGCCTCCATTTTACTTTCTGGTTCTATGAGTTTGATTTTTTAAAATTCCACATAGAGGCGAGATCATACAGAATTTTTTTGTCTTATGATTTTAAGTGTTTCGGTAAATATATACAGTTCCATAACCACCACCGCAATAAAGATACAGAATATTTCTGTCTCCCCAAAGTGCTTCTTTGTACCCCCTTTTCCTCCATCTCCTTCCCTCCCCCACAACCCTCCGACACCTGGACAAAAGCTTGTCCAGTTTCTCTCTGTGGTTTTGTCTTCCCAGAATGTCATATAATGGGGATCATGTCACGTTTATTTCTCAATCCTTTCACTTAGCATCACGCTTTAAAAAATAATGTTTTTGTATGTTTCAGTAGTTCATTTCTACTGATTACTTAGTATTTCATTTTATAGAAGTCCTACCCTATTTTTATTCATTCCCTTGCAGTATATGTGTTTTCAGTTTTTGACTATTATCAGTAGGGTACTATAAAATTCACATATAGTCCTTGGTGTAGACATATGTTAGTGTTTCTTGTGGGTAAATACCTCGGTGTTGGGTCCCTGGGGTATATGGCATTTTTTTCTGCTTATCAGTAAAAGAAACTGCCAAACTGTTTTCCAAAGTGTTTGCGCCGTTTTTCATTCTCCTAAAACAATTATTACGAGAGTTTGGTCAGGGCTTGGCACTGCGGGTTTTATTAAAGTTGGCCGTTTTAATAAACATGCACTGGTATCTCAGTTTTAATTTTCGTTTCCTCAGTGAAGGCTAATGCTGAGTTTCTTCAAGTGTTTATTTGCTACTCATATTCTTTCTTTGGTAGAATGTCTTTTCAAAAAAAGTTTTTTCTTGGAGTTGTTTTTTATAGAACTGTGAGAGTCTTTTATGTAGTTTGACTACACGTTTTTATCAGGTACATATCTTGCGAATATTTCTCAGTCTGTGGCTTTTTATTTTAGTACTTTGTCTTCTGAACAGTAGGCGTTTAAATGTGGATGAAGTACAGTTCGTCAATAGTTTATTTTATGTTGTAAGCTTTTTATGTCTTAGCTAAAGAATCCTTGCCTAAGTCTTCACTTAAATTAGGACATACGCCCACCGTTACATTTGTTTGATATTAGCATTGCATTCGGCACAAATTAAGTTTTGATATCGGTGCTTAAAAATACATATATGCTGGTTTATGTTTGTTTGCTTTTACAGGAATAAAGGAATCATATATATGCAGTACTAACGATGTCATTTTTGTGGACAGTTCTCACTATTATAAAGATAAAATATATTGTTATAAATAAGCTTGAAAACAGCATTTGGAATAACATTCAATAAAGCTGCTAGATAATGTTTAAATCAAATTACTTTATTATTATTTTAAGTGTAAAAAATGTAAATGAATCTACAAGTTGCGAATGAGGCTCTTTAGCCTTTAAACCTCAAAAAATTGACTTGCATATTTTTTCATGAAATGTATATTATCTTATCCACAGAATATCGGATTTAAATTTTGATTCTAACACAAAAATCGAATATAAAGAGGAGACTGCTAACATTTGTTCATCAACTCTGAAATTAATTCATTTTTAATTTAACTTTGTTTTAAAAAAACGTATTTTACTTCTACATATGTCAAGAACCTCACAATATATTATCTTTTCTTTTTTTTGGCTTGAAATATCAATATTCTGTGTATGTGCAGAAAATTATGACTCATGCATCTTACACAAACGCATACATCTTTTGAATACGGTCATATTTTTGTTTCTTGGGTCATATTTTTCTGTTTCTTGATCTCACGCATCTAAATCTTATTCGGGATGTTCTCAGAGATGTTACTGTGGAGCATGCGCCGATCTCATGCGTAACTGAATTGGTTCCTGGCCTGACTGAAGATGCACCTATTTCTAAGTCTTTGTTTTCAGCGTAGCTTGGGGGGCTCCGAGCATCAGGCCGCCTGATTTCACTCTGCGTCACACGCGACAGTGACAACCTGCACACGTGGGGTGCGAAAGGAGGATGATTTCCACGGGCGCCTCTGCCCTGTTGTCGCCTCTGGGGGATGATGAGCTTTATACCCTGTGCAGAGACCCCATGGGGAAAATGACCAGCTGTGCGGGCGCCATCTCTTCCCGGGGTCCCCCGGAACCCCGTTCTTTCTTCGCAGCTTATACCAGGCTGCTATCATTTATTTAAGTGTCTGTCATTCTAGCTTCACCTCTGTTTTGAGATTACCACCCACTTCCATCTTTTTAGCAGGAAAAAAAAAAAAGAAAGAAAACACTTATGGTCTCTTCTCTCCTAGAAAAATCTCCACACTTTCTGGAACTTAGTTTTCTTATATATGTATTTATTTTTCAACCCTTAGGTCTATGATGGGCAGAGAAAAACATGGTTTTGTAACATATCCTTCCTCTTCTTAGGGTGGGCACGGTGGCCTCTCGTGGTTTCTGCATCTTAACTGAACGCAGAAGGCTGTACACTGCTCTCTTTTTAAAATCATTATCTGTAAGGTGCAGAGCCGTCAGCATCCAGCAGTTTCTCCTGTGTTGTGTTATCTAATTTTCATTAGACATGCAAAGCAGAATCGCAAGGCATTTCCCATTTGTGACTCTGGTGCCATTCTTAAAACATCTCTGCATTGAATGAATGGAATGACGCTTTTAGTCACTGTTATTTTATGCAGGTATCAATTTCACCTGTGCTGTCTCTCCCCTGCTAAGATGGAGGAATAATGTGCAGTGTAGTAACTCCGAGAGAGCTGTAGCTGTTTGCTACAGTTCCAAGAGTCTTCATTTAAAACTAAAATTATAGTCATTCTCTTCTTTAACTTCCTGTAACTGTGCTCATCAAGTACGGGAATGATAGAGTTAAAAAGAAAATGCTATGAGCATTGAAGCAGTTCCAATTTAACCTGTTCCCTAGATATATAAACATTTACTTTTTTTTTTTCAATAAACAGCCAGTGCACTGAAAATAATTAGACAGTCAACATCTTCTCTTTCCTTAGAAGAGCTTTTCATTTTCTGTTTCATTTTCGTGAAAATCGTAAATGCGACTTTTTTTTGACAGCTTCTCCACTGATGTGTTTCCACACGATTGTTTAAAGGGTGGTTGGTGCAATTAGTGTCTTTTCTGTGTGGTTTGCAAATTCTGGGTAAACGTGTTTGCTTCAGAGAATCTGGTATTTTGAATTTTAGCCAAACAAATGTCAACACATTTATATTTTAGCTTTTTTTTTTTTTGACTTAGGAAAAGTTAATTTATTCAATTAATACCCTCATTAAAAGTAGACTTTTCACAGTTTTCTTTTTATTACTTGACCTTGCTTGTTTTATGGTTCAACTTTTATTTCCATCCTTATAACAGTTACAGTTAATTATGGAGTTCCTCACATTTCAGCATATAAAAGCATTACTATATTTTGCAAAGAAGAACCTCAGTGATGAGCATTAACATGAAAGGAATTATTTTTGCCTATGCAAAAGCCATTTCATGTTAGGTCTGTGTGAATAAACAGCCTAAATAGTATATCAGCCGGACTACTGAATTCTAATTTCCATAACAATAAAAACAAAAATCTCAGTGACATAGCAAAACAAAGACTTATCTGTTCCTCCCTTTGCGGCCAAAGTAGAATATGAGTCTCTGCTCTAAACAGTTATCCAAAGAAAAGAAATTGCTTTACTCTCACGGATTCTTAACTTAACAGCCCGAAGGTTAGCCCTAGGGTGAACAAAATGAACTTGAACCTATTGGCCCTCTCATTAGAGGAGATCCAAAGATTTCTCCTTCATTTTCTATTGAGCACACCTAGTTAATGATGCCACTTGCAAAACAAGTTAAGGAATCGAGGACTTGGATATCGGTGAGGTCTGTAATCTCACAAATCGGTAGCCAAGGCCAAAGCAAGGTCCGAGAGGTGGCAGGGCCTGGGGCCCGCCCTACGCCACACTTATGTTCTGTCTCATAAGAATCGATGTGCAAATGGCTCGCATTTCTTCAACACCCGCATTACAAGCTTTATTTCATTTTCTCATTTAATCGTCACAAGAACTCTCAATTTGGTATCGCTTTTGGAATTTATGGATTGAGACAGTGAATATGAGATAGGAAAAGTAGCTGCTAAGTCACAAAGTGGAGAAATACTGGACAACAGAAATACCCGCGTTTTTCTCTGAATCTGCATTGTGTGCATCTTTAAAGATTTTTTTTTTTTTCTTAACAGTGTGTATGGTGGATCCTTCTCAGAAAATTCTACATTTTTTTTTATTTCACATTACAGTTGTTAAAAAAATAGCAAGAGGTTTGCACAAGAAATCCAGTACCCAAGAAACATACACCTTGACTGTTTGTTAGTCCGTTCATATATCACAGAGACCTATGGCCACGATTTAGCCCATCCTCACATGACCTCAAATGTTGTACAGTGCTGGAAATACTTTAAAAATTGATACAAGCTTCTATTCAAATTGGAGATTTTTCTTTGTTTTCTAAAATATGAAATGAAGTATAATAGCTAACTGTTATAATATCTGCTAACAATAGAAATTTTCTGCTAATATTATACAAGAGTATCTATGATCTTGTGTATATATTTATTAGCAATATCATGTTTATGGCTGCTGATGATTTTTATTTTAAAATTAGGTTGGGATGAACAATTCAGAGGAACTATAAGTGAAAGATGGAAGATGTTTGCAATTGATGTATAATTGATTTTTTCAATTCATAGGAATAGATGTGGTAGCAGAAAGAATATTTACCACCATCTTCTTGGTGCCGTGCAATAAGGAAAGTTATTTATTGCTCTGCGTGTCAATTTGCACAGATGGATGTGCCCTTGAGAGAGAGTTATATAATATTTGTCTTTTCTCTATCATGCATTCATCAGTGCTGAGATACATTATTTTCTAATTTAAATGAGAGTCTGAGTATATGCTTTTGAATCAATGCATATACGTTAAAATGTAAAATAGTTTACAATGAATACGTTGTCCTAAATAGTCACTTAGGAAGGTTAGAAAAAAAAAAGATGGAAAGGTGCTCAGATGCTATAGAAAAAGTTCAACATTGAAAAGTTAAAGTACTCCCAATCGGTTGAAGAATCAGAGAAGTATTTATCATGCAAATAAAATCTGAAAGCTAGAAAGACTTGTATGGACTAGAATTAAAGCAAAGGAGAGAAGGGTTTAGTACGTCTTTTTGGCAAAAGGAAAAAGTAGAAGCAAAAACATCTGTTCAGCTAATAACCTTAAAACAGGCTGAACTTTAAACTGTCTGGAAGAACAATATGAAATCAAAATGGGAACCCGAATTAGGATTATGTCACCAAAGTCTTGAAATGAAACATTTATCTCTCAAACGTTTATGGAGTGCCTTACATCCGTCTAAGGAATGACAATTCCCTCTCTGCAGGAGACAGGTGTGCCTAAGTAAAGGTAGGAAGCGGTCAGCAGGGAAATGGCAGTGATAGGACACACAGAATTATGACTGTGGAGGCAAAGCGGCTTTTAGAAATGACCGAAGTCTAGGGCATGCTGATGGGGGTGGCGGTGAAGGCCAGTAGAAGACACATCGCCCATCGGAGAGAGTGTATTAAAGTAGAGGCTGTTAGATGCTGAAGTCACAGGAAGTTAAGCCGTACAGTGTCTGAGCAGAGGAAACAGCCCAAATGCACAACCTTCCAGGACAGGGCTGAAGGGTTGGGTGGACGCCTTCAGCAAGGATGAACGGGCAGGACAATCTTATAACGCAAAATGAAAGCTAGATTGTTTGAAGGAAGAAGAAAAGACCGTGACTTGAAAGTAGCAAAATAGAGTGAGAAGACCACATTCGACACCCCCGAGCGAGTGGCATCTGGTTCTGAATGTCTATGCTTCTTGAGACAGGTGCAGGGGTCAGGGAGTCTACAGGGGAGCCAGGAGTCAGAGGAACAAGGCCAAGGGGAAGTCTGAAGGAGACTGAAGGTGGGGGGCTTGGTTCTGATGAAGAGGATGCAGGGATCAGTCTCAGAAATTGGACAAGATGGGATAAGGTCCCAGGCCGTGAGAACTTGCGAGATGACTGGGCACACTTGGCTTCTTGTGAGGATGGAGAAGGGAGAAATCCCCAAATGGGGTTAATTCCGGGGGGCTAGCTGCCTGTGATGGGACAGTGGCACCAGAATGAAAAATAGAGAGTGACTCCATCACTTTATATGTTTCAAGATGGGCTCTGATAATAAAAGATACAAATAAGCGACCGTTGGTGATTCACCTCATCCCACGCCATCTTCAGTTTTCACATAGGGACCTGCAAGGTTTAATTAGGAAAACGTTAAGTTTCTTGGAGGGGACACATTCAAATAATTAAAGAGCTGTTTGAATTGCCTCGCGTTTTATAAGAGGTCAAGATTCTCATGGCGGTGGGACAGAGCCCATCGGGAGATGCTCAGATGGAGGAAAGGCAGAAGTCTGCTTCCCCCAAGGAGTGCCCGCTTTAGGCAGGGCCCCAGGGAGTTGTGCTGGGGACAAAGTGACAGCACAGTGGAACTGCAGGAGGCACCTTGTATATGGTGAGCAGGGAGGACTTCACTGGTTTTATCGAGCTCCTTGTGGATCAATAACTGGAATAGTTCTGAGGCCTCCAAGGGGGAGGGGCTGTCCCTCTCTGTCTGTCACCTGGCATCAGAGTGACGGGGGCTCCGAAGGTGAGAGGCCGGTAAAAAGATGCTTGGATCGTGGACTTGTCAACGCGCAGGGAGAGGGCCAATCTCCAGCCAGGGCCCCAAACAGCATTTAAAGAATTTACGACACAAAAGTTTTTAAGGGTTTCTCAAGCCACATTTTCTTCCTTAGAAGTGACATGCTACATCACTGGGAAGAGACAGAAGTGTTCTTCTCTCTTACAAGATTTCAGGTGAACCACCACCATGTTTGCATCCTAAAGTTAAGTACTTTTTAAAAAGATGATTTCTTTCCAAATTCTCATGCATCAAATTTCTAGAACAGAAAGCCAACCTGAGGGATTTAACTCAAGACGAATTTCCACACCGATGGCCATGTTAGCTGCCACCCCGAGTCACACTAAGCGAGTGTCAAAAATTGGCATGTCTTGACTTTACCGGGAAAAGCTCCTGTGTGCCGTAGATGTGACTCTTATAATACATCAACAATCGTGCTGACGAGTTACAACGTGCAAATAGGATTTCATTTCAAATGCAGCATCTAACAGGTGTTTTTCAAAGTGACACTTGAGAACTGCTTTTACAAAGCTCCTTTGCTTGTAGCATCTGGCAATACATTATTCCTAATTTCGATTTCTCAGTGGCGCACTTGGACTGTAGCTGAGTAACTGTCTTTGGACAAACGTGCCCCTGTGTCAAAATAAAAGTTCAGGCTGCAGAAAATGACACAGTTAGGAAGTTCTTTCTACGAAACTGTGATCTGCCTGTGTTTTGCAAGGCAGATAAAGAAAGCAATCTTGGTGTAATTCATCTGTGTTTGTAATCCCCTTGCATTGCAGTCAAGTGTTCTCTAATTGACTGGTAAATCATTCTATGATCAGTTTAGCAAATTCTGTTTCTCGTTTTTTTTTTTTTTTCAGTGCTAACTCTGGGGAGTGTCGAGCTGTTTAATGGTAACTGTTCTTTTATTCTTCTTTTCTACCGAACCGCCATAACCTCTATGTTGGATAAACAACTTCAGAAGGAGAAACAGTGAGTCTATGTGTGAGAATTCAGATGCCACTAGAATTAGGGACATATAACACCCCCACCACAGTATTATTTTATTTGAGACTTCATATTAGCAATGAAAAATTTGGGCTTTTGAAAAGCCTGATTCTCTCCAGAGCAATTTGGAAATAGAAGGGTTACAAATACCTAGATATTGGTTTACAGTATTCTCTCTGAACAGACCAAGGACTACAGTGTACCAACACAACTGTTGTCTGTTCATCGTACAAAATGAGTCAGTTGCGGTACACAGGTAAAACAATGTAAAAAGAGGATACACTTAAAGCTTTTTGAAATGCTATTGTGTCATTTGGGGGTTATGGTTATAGCTATAGTTCTAAAGATCTAGATCCAGGTAGAATCCTGACGTCTGTCTTTAACTTACTCTCCATTCCCATCATCTTCTTCCTTGGTTGGTACTTTTACCAGTTATGTATCCAGGCGTTTCCTATCTGTGATGTTCTAGGGTGACTTTGCTTTCAACCTCCATGAAGTGATTCTTCTTCTATAGATGTGCAATCAATGATGGTTAATTTCTCTTTGAGATCATGGAAATCCACCAAAGCCTTCCAGCACTATGGGAATTCATCTTGGGGTACACACTTCAGGGGTTGACATTGGGGCGGGGAAGGCTTCACATTATTTTACTCAGGCAACTTGATCTGTTCTGTCTGAGCCCAATTTCAGTCTTTGATTTGCATTGTTCACCTTTTTCTCTTCTCTCAAGGTGAGCTTTGTCACCGTGCACGTGGCTGTTTGCAAATCATTGAAAATTCAGTTATTCACAGCTACGTGTTATACACCAGTACTGTAATTTTGTCAGAGAAATCAGATCTGGCACACTTTATTGATTAATTTTTCTATACCCCCCCCATCTTTTTATGTCATTTCCACAGATTCATTCTTTTTATGAATTTTATACCATTTACAGAATCATTGTGCTGTGGGAGCTATTGGTATGAATGAAGCGTTATAAAATGTCATTGTATTTTATTATTGCATAACTATTAGGCCAATAAACATATTGAGAGGAAACAATTGGTGTTTAACATGTGACAGATTCCCGGCATAACATTATTGGAAGCCTTCATTTACTGCATGGCTGCACCTTGTGCAGAGACACAATAGGTGTGAATGAAAACCAGCTCCGTTTCACCTGTGACAAAGATGTTCTAATAAAAGAGAGATGTTCAGGTTGCTACGTGGACTCATAAAATGTCACTGAAATGGAAATAATAGATTCGTCATAAAAACAGAAGAGGGGAAAGCATAGCAGGGCTATAGAGATTTCATTGGATTAAAATTCAAATTATTTTGATATTCTTAAATGGCATTTTCTTTTTTTTTCTCTCTGCCTAATTCACTAAAATGAGAAAGGCAGTCATCAGAGGGATCAGAGGCAAATCTTAATCAAGGAACATTTTCAGTTGCTTCAAGATTACCAATCTCAGATCACTTTGATTATGGCATTTTTTATTCTTTCTTTCTTTCTTTCTTTCTTTCTTTCTTTCTTTCTTTCTTTCTTTCTTTCTTTCTTTCTTTCTTTCTTTCTTTCTTTCTTTCTTTCTTTCTTTCTTTCTTT